>RJVU01079414.1:336899-356425 GCA_003731715.1 Anabarilius grahami
GGGTTTTTTCCACCCCTGGGAGTCAGCCGACATTGGCTTAATGTAGCACCATCTTGTATATGTTACATATTACCACGCTTGCTTGTACAGCTTATTTTTAACCACTTATCTTTTTTCTGTGCTTCTAATATGTAAAGCTGCTTTGAAACAATTACCAATTGTAAAAAGCGCTATATAAATAAATTTGACATGACTTGACTTGACTTGGCAGCATCATGCTGTGGGGGTGTTTTTCAGCTGCAGGGACAGGACGACTGGTTGCAATCGAGGGAAAGAGGAATGCGGCCAAGTACAGGGATATCCTGGATGAAAACCTTCTCCAGAGTGCTCAGGACCTCAGACTGGGCCGAAGGTTTACCTTCCAACAAGACAATGACCCTAAGCACACAGCTAAAATAACGAAGGAGTGGCTTCACAACAACTCCGTGACTGTTCTTGAATGGCCCAGCCAGAGCCCTGACTTAAACCCAATTGAGCATCTCTGGAGAGACCTAAAAATGGCTGTGCACCAACGTTTACCATCCAACCTGACAGAACTGGAGAGGATCTGCAAGGACGAATGGCAGAGGATCGGCAAATCCAGGTGTGAAAAACTTGTTGCATCTTTCCCAAAAAGACTCATGGCTGTATTAGATCAAAAGGGTGCTTCTACTAAATACTGAGCAAAGGGTCTGGATACTTAGGACCATGTGATATTTTTTTTTTTTTTTTTTTTTATATAAATCTGCAAAAATGTCAACAATTCTGTGTTTTTCTGTCAATATGGGTGTACATTAATGAGGAAAAAAATTTGACTTAAATGATTTTAGCAAATGGCTGCAATATAACAAAGAGTGAAAAATTTAAGGGGGTCTGAATACTTTCTGTACCCACTGTATATAGTAAAGTTCCGTGTTATTGTCACGTGATGACTCGGCCGCACGGGACATGCGGAATCTCACAAGAGTTCATTCATACGGGGTCTCACACACCGAGGCAACGGTCCAGACAACGGGGTGACAATTAGAATAAATGATCAACCATACATTAGTGTTAATCAGACAAAGATATAAATGTCACCCTTATGTGGCATTGCTACAAAAAAGCAATCTTTAGTGGTAGAAGTGAGGATTTTACCATAGTAGTAATATGATGGTGCTTGTGTCAAAAATGATTTATGACCCTTTGATTTATGATATGACAGGTGTGACCTTTATTTGCCCTTCCGGTTCCGGACTGTGTTTATGACAGGAAGTGTGACCTTATGGCCTTCCGTTTCCGGACTGTGTTTTATGACAGGAAGTGTGACCATCTGTTTCTGGATTGTGTTTATGAGCGTCATATGTTTTTATGTTCAGGAAGTGAAATGGTTTTGGGGTGTTTATACAAGTGTGGTGGGTAATTTGACGATTGCACTTGGTGTGAAATGGTGTGGGAATGTTTATACAGGCGGGGGCAATTTCATGATTGAACGTTTGAACTCTGACACGACGATATCCGCATTCCGGTTCATGTCTGTGAATGAAACAATACAAACAAGATTAATAAATAAGAAGTGCTGTTGTTAAATGAATCATATGAAAGTGTTTATATGAAATAGGGCTGCACGATATATCGCATGCGATTGTCACGCGCATTTCGTCAGTAAAGCCGGTTCCCTGATTACCGCTAAATTGCCATCACCTGCTTTCAAATGGAGCGGCATATAATAGACAGAGCCGTAGATCACTGACAAGCCACGCAATATCGCGTTCATATCGCAGATGAATCGCCTTCGATAATGAACGAGATATTGCGTGGCTTGTCAGTGATCTACGGCTCTGTCTATTATATGCTGCTCCATCTGAAAGCAGGTGATGCCGATTTAGCGGTAATCAGGGAACCGGCTTTACTGACGAAATGCGCGTGACAATCGCATGCGATTAATCGTGCAGCCCTAGTAAATGTTGTATTGCCTTATATATGTTTTATTTTACCAGTTGTGGAATCCAACCATTCAACCATCTGAGGTAACGTAGTTAGCCTACTTTATTGAGTATTTCAATTTTATGCAACTTTACACAATTATTAAAAAAAACATAATAATTAATAAATTTAAGATCATCATGTTTGCAGCGAACAATATATTTTAGACCTAGTGGAGTAATAATAATAATTGTATCACTAGGTCTGAATTGAAATATATATATATTGTACGTTTTAATGGATCACGCTACAAACATAATGATCTTATAATACATGATGCATTGCTGTGTCCGTTATCGCATAATTCCCACTTTTGGACACTTTTGCTTTAACGGACATTAGACAACACTGCTAAATCAAGCTGTTATATGCAACATTCCCAATTTTTCTGATGCATGTCCTTAATTTAATTTCATATGTTGGTATTAATTTAGTGTTTATAAGCCTAATGCTAATACTAGATCTTTTAAAGAATTTTAACCTAAACTGAATGTGTTTCTAGAGAGCAAAGTTTAATGAAAAAAGTGGAAGACTTAAACACAAAGTCTGTAAAATAAACTGTTAAAAAGATTTGATGATCACTAGTGATAGTATTTTATTCTGTGTTGTCATCATTCAGGTTGGATTTTAGCTTTAATGTTTTTTTAACAAAGCAGCTGATATTGCCATAGAAACTAGTAGACTGCCAACTCGCTTTCACCACAAAATGGCAGAAACGCAGGGCGGCTGCTGGGCGCCAGTGTTGCAATGGAACATTCTATTGAGTGTCGGTTCTTGTTAGTGTATATTCTTTGGCGTGCTGGTTAAAGAGTCCACGGGATTGGCTACAGGTGTGCGTGTAATCAGCGCCAGGTACGGGATGATGGGAAATGGAGTCCAAGGGGGGAGATCAATACTCGGGTGATGGTGCCCTCTGGCGGCGATCGGAGCCACAGAGGCTTGATTTGTAACAATAATATACAGTTTTGGTATTTAGTATGATTTCCCATTTAGCCTAGTATGATTTGTTTTTTTTAAAACTGCTTGCTGCTTTTAAGCATTGTTTTTTTTTAATCTCACTTATAAACTTCCCTCTCCCTTTACCATTAATCCAAAAATCAGCTGAGCTGACACATAATAGACTAGTCTGTCTAGTCAACAGAATCACAATGCCCCGAAAAATTTATCCATACGGGTTTGCTTATGTAGCACATGTGACCTACAATATGCATAAACCACTTTCTAATACTTTGGACCAGATCAGAAGTCTATGTTCGCTCTTGAGCCAGCGTTGCAGCAAGACAAGGGAAATGATAACAGAAGACAGAATATAAATTGAAAAGGTAAGTATTTTTCTGTTGTATTTCTTTGTATTAAATTGTTTCGTTGGGGGAAAAAAACAAAAACTAAAAAAAAACCAAAATGACAGCAAAAATAAAAACAGGAAAATTATACAATTCACAAAAGAACCCTTTTGATGAACTCTTGAAATAAAGCTTTTTTTTTTTTTTACTCCTATAATGACTCTTTGTGTGTTATTTAATTCTGTAGTTGTTCATATAATATTTATATGTATATACAGTGGGTACAGAAAGTATTCAGACCCCCTTACATTTTTCACTCTTTGTTATATTGCAGCCATTTGCTAAAATCATTTAAGTTCATTTTTTTCCCTCATTAATGTACATACAGCACCCCATATTGACAGAAAAACACAGAATTGTTGATATTTTTGCAGATTTATTAAAAAAGAAAAACTGAAATATCACATGGTCCTAAGTATTCAGACCCTTTGCTGTGACACTCATATATTTAACTCAGGTGCTGTCCATTTCTTCTGATCATCCTTGAGATGGTTCTACACCTTCATTTGAGTCCAGCTTTGTTTGATTATACTGATTTGACTTGATTAGGAAAGCCACACACCTGTCTATATAAGACCTTACAGCTCACAGTGCATGTCAGAGCAAATGATTTGTGGCAAGGCACAGATCTGGCCATGGTTACAAAAAAATTTCTGCTGCACTTAAGGTTCCTAAGAGCACAGTGGCCTCCATAATCCTTAAATGGAAGACGTTTGGGACGACCAGAACCCTTCCTAGAGCCTTGGTGAGAGATCTAAAGAAGAACCCAAAGATCACTGTGGCTGAGCTCCAGAGATGCAGTCGGGAGATGGGAGAAAGTTGTAGAAAGTCAACCATCACTGCAGCCCTCCACCAGTCGGGGCTTTATGGCAGAGTGGCCCCACGGAAGCCTCTCCTCAGTGCAAGACACATGAAGGACAAGACACCATCTTGGAGTCCTTCAGTTGTTTTTTTTAGCAAACTCCATGCGGGCTTTCATGTGTCTTGCACTGAGGAGAGGCTTCCGTTGGGCCACTCTGCCATAAAGCCCCGACTGGTGGAGGGCTGCAGTGATGGTTGACTTTCTACAACTTTCTCCCATCTCCCGACTGCATCTCTGGAGCTCAGCCACAGTGATCTTTGGGTTCTTCTTTACCTCTCTCACCAAGGCTCTTCTCCCCCGATAGCTCAGTTTGGCCGGACGGCCAGCTCTAGGAAGGGTTCTGGTCGTCCCAAACGTCTTCCATTTAAGGATTATGGAGGCCACTGTGCTCTTAGGAACCTTAAGTGCAGCAGAAATTTTTTTGTAACCTTGGCCAGATCTGTGCCTTGCCACAATTCTGTCTCTGAGCTCTTCAGGCAGTTCCTTTGACCTCATGATTCTCATTTGCTCTGACATGCACTGTGAGCTGTAAGGTCTTATATAGACAGGTGTGTGGCTTTCCTAATCAAGTCCAATCAGTATAATCAAACACAGCTGGACTCAAATGAAGGTGTAGAACCATCTCAAGGATGATCAGAAGAAATGGACAGCACCTGAGTTAAATATATGAGTGTCACAGCAAAGGGTCTGAATACTTAGGACCATGTGATATTTCAGTTTTTCTTTTTTAATAAATCTGCAAAAATGTCAACAATTCTGTGTTTTTCTGTCAATATGGGGTGCTGTGTGTACATTAATGAGGAAAAAAAATGAACTTAAATGATTTTAGCAAATGGCTGCAATATAACAAAGAGTGAAAAATTTAAGGGGGTCTGAATACTTTCCGTACCCACTGTATATTATATTTAATATTATATTATATTTTATTATATTATAGTAGTTATTTAATTAGTCTATTAGTTCTTTACTTAGCTTTAGTACTCCTAATTTACTCAGTTTAATTTCTAAATCAGTTTGGTTAGCTATATACCTTTAAACAACCTTTTCTTTTCCCATATAAATGGTATAACCAGTTCACAATCAACCCAAATTACAATTATGTAAATCAACCTTTGGGTTTTCTTTTCAGAACAATTTCAATAAAATGAAATGAAAAACAAAAATAAAAGCAAATGTGACAATGTTCAAGAAAATGTCAGATGACACAGAATCAGAGTCCTTTTTCAATTAATTGTCTTTGATGTAAATGACTCAAGCAAATTAAACAGGAGTTTAGCTCAGTTCAGTGTCCTTCGTACTCCTGTTTCAGTGTTCAGTTAAAGAACACAGATACGCAACTCCAAGATGAAAAAATGGAAAAAAAGGGAAAAAAGGAAAAATAGTTCTTGTTCACAGAATACATGTGATCCTACCACTCCGAAGAAACAATGAAATGTTGTCCAAGCTCGGGAAAAAACAGGTTGGCCCGCCAGTTTCCACCAATGTTGAGCACTCCTCGTTGATGGCAGAAACAGTACTAACTCAGAACTCCAAGAAACTCCTTGTTCAATTTCAGAGAGATGTAGAAGGACCGGAACAAGATAGAGAAAAAGGGAGAAGAAAAAAAAAAAAAGTGAATACATGAGAAAGCTGATTAAACTTGACCATCAGAGCCATTACAAAAGAATTGTTCATATAGTTTTAGGAATCGATCACATTTTGCATTACTAGTTAACCTAAAAGATTTAAGCAGCGAGTCTACCTCAATCAAAAAATGTGAGAGAGTAGGAAGTGAGCTCATAAATTTCTGTTTATGGATGAAAAATTTTAACAAAATAAAAAAATTTAAAATATATTCTTTAGATTTGTTGGAATCAGTGTAATAACAAATAATATCTTTCAAATTGAAAGATTGTGTATTAATGGGGGTATTATTTAAATGGGAGTATAAGTTAGACCAAAACTTTTTAACCAATTCACACAAATAGAATAAATGTATCAATATTTCGTCTTCATGACCACAAAATGAGCAAGTACTAGGAATATGGGGGCAGTCGTGGCCTAATGGATAGAGAGTCGGACTTGTAACCCAAAGGTCATGGGTTCGAATCTCAGGTCCGGCAGGGATTGTCGGTGAGGAGATGAATGTCCAGCGCTCTCCCCACCCTCAATACCATGACTGAGGTGAGACCCTTGAGCAAGGCACCGTACCCCCAACTGCTCCCCGGGCGCCGCAGCAATGGCTGCCCACTGCTCCGGGTGTGTGTTCACAGTGTGTGTGTTCACTGCTGTGTGTGTGCACTTGGATGGGTTAAATGCAGAGCACAAATTCCGAGTATGGGTCACCATACTTGGCCACATGTCACTTCACTTCACTTCAATATCAACATATTTGGATATTTTTGAGTTAACCGGGTATATGTCATGATTGATCACAGGAAGCAAATGCAAGTTATGACGTTTATTATGAGACAAGCAGAGAGATAGGAACAGTCAATGATATGTGCAGGCTTCTGATGGCGCAGGGACTGAGATGATCAGCTGTTGGTGCGTGGTGGTGAGGAGAAGTGAAGTGGTGAGTTGAATCCAAGGTCCAGACATAGAACGAGAACACGATGACAACCAAACTGGAACTGAAGGCGAATACACAGGAACTCCGGTCAGGAACAGACGAAACAACCACAACACAGGACACCAAACAACGATCTGACAAAGGAGATGAGAATGAGGTGAGTATATAAAGGGTGAATGAATAAGCAGCAGGTGGTGAGATGATGAGTGGCAGCTGGATCCACTGATGAGCCACGTGGCCTGGACACACCCACAAACACACTCACACACGCATCCACAAACACACCCACCGCTGTCACAACACAGAGCACGCGACAAGAAGGAAACAATGCATCTGCGAACCGTGACAGTATATCTTATGCAGTATTTTAAAGTGGACTTCTTTAGTCTTATTAGGAATAAAACATTTATAGGCTAACCATGCTTTCCTCCAGTTTATATTATCAATTAGGGCAGCCTCTAGGGCGAATTTGGTCTCTCTTCTGAAAAACTTGTTGGATGTGTTTATTATTACATTTCTTGTCGTAAATGCTAATGCCATCCAATAACAAAGCCGACTCCTTTGTATCTTTCTGATTGTACAATATGTGGCTCTTAACCAGTTGCACTAGACCTGTGGGAATAGCTTTAATCACAGTATTATATTCTTTAAAAGGAATAGGGAAGTCATGAACAGTCATAAAGCATTCATAGGATAAGATATTACCAGAATTGTCAAATAAAGAAAATATATAAATTAAACCAATTGGAGAAAAGAGAGACTTGTTTCTAACAGTTATATTCATGTTATTCCACAGAAGAGTTTTGTGTGGTGAAAAATTGTGGATGTAACACAATTTCCATGCAAGAAGAGCCTGCTGATGGAAATTAGATAATTTAACCGTGAGTTTATTATACATATAATTACATTTTAAGATAAAAGGTAGGCCTCCAATTTTATTAAATATATAATTAGGAATAAAAAAACATAAAGAATTTGGATTAGACATCTTTTAAGCCAGTTTATTTTAAACACATTAATAATGTTATGAAAATTTAACACTAGTCCCCCATCACTTTTTGGGAAATTACTGCTTTTTTAAGTTTATGAGACCTGTTTTTCCATATAAAGTCAAGGAAAAATCAGTCACATACAGTGGGTACGGAAAGTATTCAGACCCCCTTAAATTTACTAAAATCATTTAAGTTTGAGTGTTACTTTGCTGTGACACTCATATATTTAACTCAGGTGCTGTCCTACACCTTCATTTGGATCCAGCTGTGTTTGATTATACTGATTGGACTTGATTAGGAAAGCCACACACCTGTCTATATAAGCTCACAGAGCATGTCAGAGCAAATGAGAATCATGAGGTCAAAGGAACTGCCTGAAGAGCTCAGAGACAGAATTGTGGCAAGGCACAGATCTGGCCAAGGTTACAAAAAGATTTTTGCTGCACTTAAGGTTCCTAAGTCAAGTCAAGTCAAGTCACCTTTATTTATATAGCGCTTTTTACAATGCAGATTGTGTCAAAGCAGCTTTACATTGATAACTGGTACATAATTTTGGCTGCACAGCAGCTCTTAAAGAATAGTGTCAATGCAGGCAGATCAGAAGCACTGTTGATTAAATGTCAAGAATACTGTTGAATATCAAATGTCAAGTCAAATGTCAAGTGTCCCCAACTAAGCAAGCCAAAGGCGACAGCGGCAAGGAACCCAAACTCCATCAGGTGACATCAGGTGGCAAACAGGTGGCAAACAAGTGGCAAATAGGTGTTAAAATGGAGAAAAAAAAACCTTGGGAGAAACCAGGCTTAGTCGGGGGGCCAGTTCTCCTCTGGCGAACAGTGCTTTGTTACGAATCAGGTTGCTATCATAAGTCTGATAGGATCGCACCAATCAAAGTGTTTATTTCAGTTCCATCCAGTTGAGGATCGTATTCATCACGCCGGTATGGACGGTTTGTTGAGGAACTGTGCTACTGGCTGTCGTGTCGATGAGGCCTTCACGATGGATGATCTAGTTGACTCGATCTCTGCTGATACTTCAGGGCTGCGTTGTGGTCATGTCCAGTTGAGGATCGTATTCATCACGCCGGTATGGACGGTTTGTTGAGGAACTGTGCTACTGGCTGTCGTGTCGATGAGGCCTTCACAATGGATGATCTAGTCGACTCGATCTCTGCTGATACTTCAGGGCTGCGTTGTGGTCGTGTCATGGCTCCGGTCCTTGGTCTCAGCTGAATACGGCCCGGATCCGGTTGACTACGGTAAACCTCGGGATAAACAGAAAGACTAATATTAGCGTAGATGCCATTCTTTTTCAGATGTAACGAGTACATCTGGTGTTATAGAAAGTGTTCCTGGTTCCGGCTGACCTATTTTATGCAGCCTAATAATCCTTTAACGGATTTGAAAATATAAATTGATAATGTGTTATGTGTATGCCAGGTTAAAGAGATACGTTTTTAGTCTAGATTTAAACTGACAGAGTGTGTCTGCATCCCGAACAATGCTAGGAAGATTGTTCCAGAGTTTAGGTGCCAAATAGGAGAAGGATCTACCGCCTGCGGTTGATTTTGATATTCTAGGTATTATCAGCTGGCCTGAATTCTGAGATCGCAATAAACGTGAAGGACTATAATGCATTAAGAGCTCGCTTAGGTACTGGGGAGCTAAACCATTTAGTGCTTTGTAAGTAATTAGCAAGATTTTAAAATCTATACGATGTTTAACAGGAAGCCAATGCAGTGATGACAGAACTGGGCTAATATGGTCATACTTCCTAGTTCTAGTAAGAACTCTAGCTGCTGCATTTTGTACGAGCTGTAGTTTATTTATCAAGCGGGAGGAACAACCACCCAGTAGAGCGTTACAGTAATCTAGCCTTGAGGTCATGAACGCATGAACTAACTGTTCTGCATTTTTCATTGAGAGCATATGTCGTAGTTTAGATATATTTTTAAGATGGAAGAATGCGGTTTTACAGATGCTAGTAACATGGCCTTCAAATGAAAGATTGGTATCAAAGAGCACACCCAGGTTCCTAACTGACGACGAAGACTTAACAGAGCAGCCATCAAGTGTTAGACAGTATTCTAGGTTATTGCGTGAAGAAGTTTTCGGTCCAAAAATTAGAATCTCTGTTTTTTCTGAATTTAGTAGTAGGAAATTACTGGTCATCCAGTTTTTTATATCAGCTATACATTCTGTTAATTTAGCGAATTGGTAAGTTTCGTCAGGGCGCGAAGAGATATAGAGCTGAGTATCATCAGCGTAACAATGAAAACTAACGCCATGCTTCCTAATGATATCTCCCAAGGGTAGCATGTACAGAGTGAAAAGCAACGGTCCTAGTACTGAGCCTTGCGGTACTCCATATTTAACTTGTGATTGATATGACATCTCATCGTTTACTACTACAAACTGATAACGGTCAGATAAGTATGATTTGAACCATGCCAATGCAATTCCACTAATGCCAACATAGTTTTCGAGTCTATTTAGAAGAATATTGTGATCAATAGTGTCAAATGCAGCACTAAGATCCAGTAACACTAATAGAGAGATACAACCACGATCTGATGATAAGAGCAAATCATTAGTAACTCTAATGAGAGCAGTCTCAGTACTATGGTACGGTCTAAATCCTGACTGGAAATCCTCACAGATACTATTTCTTTCTAAAAAGGAACATAGTTGTGATGAAACTGCCTTTTCTAGTATTTTTGACAGAAAAGTGAGATTTGAAATCGGCCTGTAATTGACTAATTCTCTAGGATCAAGTTGTGGTTTTTTAATAAGAGGTTTAATAACAGCCAGCTTAAAAGTTTTTGGTACGTATCCTAGTGATAAAGATGAATTAACAATATTAAGAAGAGGATCTATGACCTCTGGAAGCATCTCTTTCAATAGCTTAGTCGGTATAGGGTCTAACATACATGTGGATGATTTTGATGATTTAACAAGTTTAGACAATTCTTCCTCTCCTAAAGCAGTAAATGAATTGAATTTTTCTTCAGGGACACTACAATGCACTGTCTGACACAATACTGTAGTAGACGGTTGCATGGTTATAATTTTTTCTCTAATATTATCAATCTTGCAAGTAAAGAAGTTCATAAAGTCATTACTGCTGTGCTCTTTGGAAACATCAGAAGTTGAAGCTTTATTTCTTGTTAATTTAGCCACTGTATCAAATAAATACCTAGGGTTGTGTTTATTTTCTTCTAAAAGTTTTGAAAAATAGGCAGATCTAGCAGTTTTTAAGGCCTTTCTGTACTCAATCATTCTCTCTCTCCACGAAATGCGAAATACTTCTAGTTTTGTTTTCTTCCAGCTGCGCTCCATTTTTCTAGCTGCTGTTTTTAGGGCCCGAGTGTGCTCATTGTACCATGGCGTTGGATTAATTTCCTTAATCTTTTTTAAACGCAAAGGAGCAACTGAGTCTAATGTGCTGGAAAAGACAGAGGCAATAGTTTCTGTTGCAACATCGAGGTCTTCTAAGCTGTCTGGTATGCTAAGGCGATGAAACTGATCAGGAAGATTATTTATAAAGCGATCTTTAGTGGTAGAAGTGATGGTTCTACCATATTTATGGCAGGGAGGCAGTTTAGCCGCTTTAACTAAATGTAGTATACACGAGACTAGATAATGATCTGAGATGTCGTCACTCTGCTGCAGAATTTCAACGGCATCAATATCGATTCCATGTGACAATATTAGATCTAAAGTATGATTACGACAATGAGTGGGTCCTGACACGTGTTGTCTAACACCAATAGAGTTTAGAATGTCTGTAAATGCCAATCCCAATGAGTCTTTTTTATTATCTACATGGATATTAAAATCACCAACAACAAGGACTTTATCTGCAGCTAGTACTAAGAGCACAGTGGCCTCCATAATCCTTAAATGGAAGACGTTTGGGACGACCAGAACCCTTCCTAGAGCTGGCCATCCAGCCAAACTGAGCTATCGGGGGACAAGAGCCTTGGTGAGAGATGTAAAGAAGAACCCAAAGATCACTGTGGCTGAGCTCCAGAGATGCAGTCGGGAGATGGGAGAAAGTTGTAGAAAGTCAACCATCACTGCAGCCCTCCACCAGTCGGGGCTTTATGGCAGAGTGGCCTGACGGAAGCCTCTCCTCAGTGCAAGACACATGAAAGCCCACATGGAGTTTGCTAAAAAAAACACCTGAAGGACTCCAAGATGGTGAGAAATAAGATTCTCTGTTCTGCTGGTCTGTCCAATACAGTCCCAACAGTGAAGCATGGTGGTGGCAGCATCATGCTGTGGGGGTGTTTTTCAGCTGCAGGGACAGGACGACTTTTTGCAATCGAGGGAAAGATGAATGCGGCCAAGTACAGGGATATCCTGGACGAAAACCTTCTCCAGAGTGTTCAGGACTTCAGACTGGGCCGAAGGTTTACCTTCCAACAAGACAATGACCCTAAGCACACAGCTAAAATAACGAAGGAGTGGCTTCACAACAACTCCGTGACAGTTCTTGAATGGCCCAGCCAGAGCCCTGACTTAAACCCAATTGAGCATCTCTGGAGAGACCTAAAAATGGCTGTCCACCAACGTTTACCATCCAACCTGACAGAACTGGAGAGGATCTGCAAGGAGGAATGGCAGAGGATCCCCAAATCCAGGTGTGAAAAACTTGTTGCATCTTTCCCAAAAAGACTCATGGCTGCATTAGATCAAAAGGGTGCTTCTACTAAATACTGAGCAAAGGGTCTGAATACTTAGGACCAAGTTATATTTCAGTTTTTCTTTTTTAATAAATCTGCAAAAATGTCAACAATTCTGTGTTTTTCTGTCAATATGGGGTGCTGTGTGTACATTAATGAGGGAAAAAAATGAACTTAAATGATTTTAGCAAATGGCTGCAATATAACAAAGAGTGAAAAATGTAAGGGGGTCTGAAAACTTTCCGTACCCACTGTAGAAAGAGAGTGAAGGATACACGAAGCGAGAAAGACCTTCTGCTTTAGAGAGAAGAACCCTACCATAGAGAGATAAATCTTTTTGTAACCAAAGATTAAAAACATTTTGGGTTTTCTTAATCCGACTTAATTTTTAGTTAAGTAAATACCTAAATACTTTATTGTGTCTTTGACTGGAATACCATCTATTAACGTGTCGTTGCAATTATGCAGAGACATTATCTCACATTTGGACATATTTAACTTTAACCCAGAAGCATACGAGAACTTTTTAACTATCTGAATGGCACTAGAGATTTGACTTTTATCCTTTAAAAAAACAGTGGTGTCATCAGCCAACTGAGAAATTTTGATTTCCCTATCGAAGATGGAGATACATTTTAAGTTCTGATTGTGCATAATACTCAATGATAATAGCTCAGTAACCAAAATAAATAGAAAAGGTGAAATCGGGCAACCCTGTCTGACACCACGCTTTATAGCATATCTTTGGGAGGTGTGCATATTGACTATGACGGAACTACTAATTCCTTTATAAAACATTTCAATTATGTTAACAAAAGAATCCCCAAAACCAAACAGTTTGAGAGATTGCAGGACAAATACATGTTCAATGGTGTTTGAAGGCCTTATAAAAATCTAAGAAAAGAATAATGACTTTAGAATGCACAAAATCAGCATAATCCAATAAATCTAAAACAAGTCTTATATTATTGCTAATATGCCTACCTTTGACAAAACCTGACTGCGTTTCCGCAATAATTTGATTAAGCTTAAGTTTCAGTCTATTAGCATATACCAAGGCCAAGATCTTATAATCAACCGTTAAGAGTGTAATTGGTCGCCAATTATCAATTAAGAGAGAATCTTTTTCAGGTTTTGGAATAAGAGAAATTATACCCTGTTTCATTGATGTAGTTATTTCCTTCTGAGCAACACATTCTTCGTACATGCAAAGCACAGGGGATTTTATTAAGTCCCAAAAATGGACGTAAAATTCGGCAGAAAATCCATCAACACCGGGGGATTTCCCTTTCTTCATAGAGAAGAGGGCAGATTTAATTTCCCCAATTGTTATAGTAGATTCACAAAGATCTTTAAAATCATTATCAATGGTAGGAAAATAGTTTTTAATTGTTTCGACAAAAGTCTCACAATTATCCAAATTAAATTCGGAAGTGTAAAATTTGTCATAAAAGCTTGTGATAAATTTGAAATTAGGTTAGGATCAGTGCACTTGACACCATTAATATTTAGAGCTGTCAATGAATTTCTCCTGCAATTCCTCTTTTCTAATGCAAAAAAATTACTGGAATTAGTCTCTCCATCCTCTAGCCATTTGGCTTTTGACCTAATAAAGACCCCTCTAGCCAAATCCAAGTAAGCTTGATTAATTTGTAAACTTAATTCTCTCAAAAGCAGTTCTTCCTCCTGAGTTAATGTTTTTTGCAATAAAGCATTTATTTTATTTAGGAGTTCATATATTTTATTTTTAAAGGCTTTTAAATCTTTACTTCTTCTAATGGCGATCTGCCTAGCCTTATATTTAAAGAATTCCCATTTCGCTTTATAATCATCACTAAAATTTTTAGAAAATATATCCGAAAACAAGTTCTTAATACCATCATTGAAGGAAGCATCTTTTAGGAGAGAATTATTAAATTTCCAATAACCGCGTAACTTTGGAGTTTTATCAGTGTTGCTACACAATTTTAGACTTATTTGTTTATGATCTGAGAGGAGAGCAAAAGAATGAGAAACATCTATAACAAATTGAAGGGCTGAGGAAGAGATCAAGAAGAGGTCAATTCTCGATTGAGAGGACATATTACTGTTAGACCAAGTAAATTCCTGCATCTCAGGGTGAAAAAAACACCATGTATCTGTAAGAGAAAATTCTGCGCATAATGATAACATGTTAATATTTAAATGCAGGCTATCGTTGCTTCTGGGAGGAAATCTGTCAAAGGTATCATCCTGTTATGTGTGCTGCTGTAGAGACGAGGCGAGTACGGAAATCCACAATAGTATGGGCGTTAATAATAAACAAGGAGCAGAACAACAGCGTAACACACATATGGTAAGCAATATAACAGACAAGGAGTGCAGGGAGTGAGTCCAACTTAAAGGGAGTGCTGACGAGGACAACAGGTGCTGGGAATCCGGGGAGATGGCGGGAAGACTGATGAGGGAAGTGCAGACGGGTGTGCGGAACAGGAGGATTCTGGGAAATGGAGTTCGGGACAGGCGTGGATGTAACATTACCCCCCCCTACCCAGTAGGCGCGTCCTCGCGCCTCGGATGATACANGGGGTGGGCGCCCTGGAGACCTACAGGCAGGTGCAGGGGGTGCAGACGGGTGCGGAGGTCTCCAGGGCGGGTCTAGGACCTCGGGCCGTCACGGCAGGTCAGGAGTCCTGGGCGGCCATGGCGGGTCTGGAGCCGAGGGCGGCCACGGCGGGTCAGGGGCCGTGGGCATGGTGTGGTCCCGTGGGCTGGTGTGGGCACGTGGACAACTTGGGTGGGCTCGGCGGTGCATGGAGCGGGCTCGGTGAGGCATGGAGCGGGCTCGTTGAAGCCTGGAGCGGACTCGTTGAAGCTTGGAACGGGCTCGTTGAANCGGGCTCGTGGAAGCCTGGGGCGGGCACTTGGAAACGTGGAGAGGGTTCTGGAGACGGAGTCCATGACATGCCCTCATTTCAATTAAAAGCTCCACTGGTACTAGAGCGGGCTCGTGGAAACCTGGAGCGGGTTCGTGGAAACCTGGAGCGGGCTCGTGGAAGCCTGGAGCGGGCTCGTGGAGGGTTGGAAAGGGGTCTGGAAGCGGGGTCCAGTCCATCCCCTCATACTCAATTAAAAAGCCTACAGGCACTTGAGGGGGCGTCGCCAGGAATGACGACTCAGGCTCGGAGGCGGAGAACGTTGGGGACTGGGGCTGTTCGGAGACAGCAGACACTGGAGACTGGGGTTGCTTGGTGGCCTTCTTTTTCCTCTGAGGCCGTCTGGGCCCAGCGGAGGATTTTTCATTGGCCATTGGGGGTTGTGGGTCCGGCTGGACACCAGGGGAATGCCCACTGGAGGGGCAGGCGGAGGAAAGCGGCAATTGGCGAACCGGCCAGGCCGCCTGTGTTTCTGGGGAAACTGGACGTAGATCACATGACTTATCAAGAACCTCCTCAATGACAAAATCAGAACAATTTAGAAACAAAATCAGATTAATTGCTTCTACCAGGGAAAAATAGCAGGCAGGCTCTTTAAAACGGATCGTGTCCTCATCCAGCCCCGGCAGAAAACAGGCGTTCAAACAGGCATCTGGCCAATTCGCCAAATAAGCAAGCTCGACAAATTCCTCCACATATCTCTCCAGCGAGCGACTGTCCTTCCGGAACCCACAAAGGCGATCCGAGGCTGTAGCAGGTTTGGAAGATACTGGAGACTCGGAAAGTTCAGAAACGAAGAACAAGCCCATCTCTTCTTTGTGGAATTCCAGCGGTATTGGTCTGTTATTCTGTTACGTGTGCTGCTGTAGAGACGAGGCGAGTACGGAAATCCACAATAGTATGGGCTTTAATAATAAACAAGGAGCAGAACAACAGCGTAACACACATATGGTACACAATATAACAGACAAGGAGTGCAGGGAGTGAGTCCAACTTAAAGGGAGTGCTGACGAGGACAACAGGTGCTGGGAATCCGGGGAGAAGGATTCTGGGAAATGGAGTTCGGGACAGGCATGGATGTAACACATCCACACATTCATTAAAATCCCCACCCAAAATCACAAAAGAGTCTGGGTACTTAGTAAGTACTTCTTTTAATTTAGAGGTTATCTGAGAAAAGAGAGACTTGTTGGCAGATTGAGAATTACACCCGTAATTGTACTTCCTTCGCCAGCTGAGGAAGTTCAACCTGCCACAGGAGCTGCTGAAACAGTTCTACTCTGCCATCATTGAATCCATCCTCTGCACTTCAATTACCGTCTGGTTCAGCTCAGCTACCAAATCTGACCTCAGAAGACTACAGAGGGTAGTCCGGTCTGCTGAGCGAATCATTGGCACAACCCTCCCCACTCTCCAAGAACTGTACTTATCCAGAGTGAGAAAAAGGGCAAAGAAGATCACTCTGGACCCCTCACATCCAGCACACTCCCTCTTTGAACTGTTGCCATCTGGTCGACGCTACAGAGCCCTGAGCACCAGAACGACCAGACACAGGAACAGTTTCTTCCCTCAGGCAATCCATCTCATGAACACTTGACAAACATGGAACACACAACACTATTACACTATTACACATCATTTACTTAAAACACTTACTTATACTTCAAATTTGCACACATAACTGCACATACAATTGTCTATATTATATATTGTTTTTTGCTTTTTTTGCACTTTGTCTATCTTGTAAATTCGTATATTATTATTTTATTCCTTTTATTATGTGTCTTGTCTTGTCGCTGTCACTCTGTTGCACTGTGGAGCTTCTGACACTAAAACAAATTCCTAGTATGTGTAAACAACATACCTGGCAATAAAGCTCTTTCTGATTCTGATTCTGATTCTAAATATTACAAATAGTAAAGACTGAGTTATCCTGCTGAAGCGATAAAATAATCCATCTGCCTTCATAAGAAGACTTCACTCCTAGTATGTGCCCTTTAAATTTGTGCAACAAAATCAAAACTCCAGCAAAATGACTAGAGCCATGGCTACAGTAAATTGTATTTCCCCATTGATTTTTCCAAAATTTTACATCCATTTCACACGAGTGTGTTTCCTGAAGAAGAATTATATCCAACTCACTGCTTTTACAAAACAAAAAAACAGCTTTCCTCTTTACTGTGTCATGTAAACCCCTTACCTATATAACAGAAAAAGAATTAAACTTAAAATCCATTAAACACAGAAAACAATTCTAGTACCTCTTATATCTGAACAAACACTAACAAATTCTATTTTTGAAATAGGAACAATATATAACCAAAGATGATTCACAAACATTAAATTTGAGAAAATTCAGTATTTTAAGTATTTTAGGTGACCAAAAAGGAAGAAAAGTGTCATTATATAGCCAACCGTGTACATTACAACATTAGCGGTTCAACGAGAGGAGGAACAAAAAAATAATTTAACAAAATTCGTTGCACAGGGGAATAATAGGAGCGAACAGTAAGAGTCAATTAGATAAACTCCAAATATAGGAGAGTCACATAAACTTAAAACGAAGAAGAAGAAAAAACAGCATAGTAGGCTACCTTGTATATTCCTTTAAAGGAGCATAGGCCTACTGCAGAAACTGACTATTTTACATCAGAGTAGTTGAATCTTTTCCCGTCGATTAAGGCAAACGAACCGCGAAAGGAGGCTTTCTTTCCCTCATCTCTGGCTTTCTTAACAAGGGGCCAAAGTTTTTCTCTGGCAGCCCTATCTTCGGGTGAAAGGGCTTCCGTGAGTCGCAACTTGTTCTCGAGGAGAAATTTGCAGCCTCTGGCAGCTTGCCAAACGATGTCACGAAAATGAAGCAGATCAAAAAGTATGATGATGGATCTGTGGGAACCATCCTTTCTTCTCTGGCCAAGGCGATGTGCAATGTCAGCTGCATCATCAAGGTTGTCGCTGATACCGGGAACTACGTTGCTAAGGACCTCAATTGCAGCTTTCCGGACATCCTCGCCATCCTTCTCTCTCCATGTAGCTTTAATGTCCATCTCCAAGTGTAGCGCTTACATTCATCCACCTCTTCCTTCAGGGTTTTATTCACCTTTTGTAGCACCTGATTCTCCGTCGCCACAACTCTCAGAGACTCTTTGTGCGATGCTACCTCGTTAACAAGTTGAGTAACAGTTGACGACAAAGTCTCAATCTGCTTAGCTTTAGATCCAGTCATTGCATCAATTAGCCTTTCGCCGAGCCCCGCCCCCCTTAGTTACTGTTGCTACGTCCGACAAACAAATGGTAAAACACGACCAGCGCGACAGATTGCCATGACGGGAAGAGGTATACCCGTGCTTGTCAGTGACCTTTTTTGGAGCAATACCTCCGCGATATCCACCAGATCGAGGCAAAAGGGGTTACAGTATGCAGTGGAGGGATACATTCAAAATATAAAAATACGCAATGAAGGAGACACGACTACTATTGAGGCTAATGCTTACCGGTCTCAAGCGAAATCTGAGAAACCCCATGACCTGTACCTCAAATGCAACCAGCACAGCCTTGTGGACCAGTCATGCTCTTGCACTGCCGGGTAAGTTCTCTTTCATATGTTATGGTCTATTATTGTCTATTGCGAGTAGCTATTTTGTTCAAATACAAGGGTATGTTAGCTAGCTAAACATGTGCGTCAAAGCCATTCAAAGCTAACTAACATTTCTCTGTTGTTTTGAGAATAGCCGTTTTGAGAATCAGAATCAGAATGTTTTATTTCCATTGTTGATGAACAGAATTCACAAATAGAAAATTGCTTTGGCTTAAAAGGTGCATAACAGATAAAATAATAAAATGAAATACATAAAACTAAATATAAGGCATTCAGATATCCATTTTATTTTATTTTTTATTATCTGTTATGCACCTTTAACTAAGCCAAAGCTATTTCCTAGTTGTGAATTATGTTCAACAATGGATATAAAACATTCTGAATCTGAAAACAGCTAATACTAATAACATAACTAATAACATTAATAGCTAATGCTACTTCTGTAATTCTTCTTAATTTAGTTCACCAGGGTTTTGCTCTCATATTGTGGGCCTGATGCACACACTGGACCTGTGCCGTGCCAGAAGTGATGACATCTCCTCCACAAGCCAGCCCCAGCAGTGGCACAAAGCCAGGGGTAAAAAATTACTGGACAACCTGTGAGTAGTGTGGTGGCAGTAAAAGCCAAAGTCAA
>RJVU01079414.1:356488-378405 GCA_003731715.1 Anabarilius grahami
ACGTACCATCACACTGTTCTGAATATATTTCTATGTACTGTCACATGACAATACTCACCAGCATGTATTGTTATAGGAAAGAGTTAGGGACAGGAGTACATGGTCTACTGAGGGAGATGACTGATGCACCCATAAGCTACATAGCTGATGAAATTGCACCAGAGGTAGAAATTGAAGGCAGGAAATATGCATTGGGGTGCGGTCTAAGCCACCAGGTAAGATGAACAATCAAAGATGTAAACAAACCAGTCAGAATCAATAGTAGCATTACTTACTGTTGTAGAAAAGATTTTCCATCACAGGTTTATTGGGATTTCAGTAAAATCATGAAGTTATAATATTAAATGGTTTTACAATGTAAAAAAAATAATAATCATTGGCCTGACATATTATACACAGACACAAAAACACATTAAACAAGGATTGAACTACATAGTATCCAGAAATCTGTTTATAGGACTTTACTATTGCAGGCTTACAAAATGCAGTAAAAATAACAGTTAAAACAGTTAAAGATATATGATGTTGCAATACTTTGTTTTCATGCTTTGCTACTACTGTCCCTGACTGACTCTTACTTTAGTATGTGTGGCTGGAAGTTTGAAAGCATGCTCACCACATACCAGATGTGATTTATAATCCCTAACCGTGTATTAGGAATTTTGCCTGACACTATCTTGAACTTTTTTATTTTAGCGATGGCCCTCTCTACATGCACCCTGTGCTTTGCAATGCGCTTTGTCACCAGCACATCCCCAGCTGGCATTTGCCTCTTAGACCTTGAAAACGGTGGCAGGTTTAAGTCCAAGTGCCTGCATCCCTTCCTCGATTAAAAAGCCCTTATCAGCCATAATGCCATCCCCTCTATGCAAATAGCCACTGTTTATAAGTTTCTCTAGTAGTGGGAGGATGCCACACTGCCTGACTAGCTCCTTGTCTGACATTGCTCCTTTAAACAGGGCAGATGAAAAAATCACAGCACCACGGGGATCACAGGCAACTAGTGATTTTAGTGTGTTTGTACTTTTGTAGTTTGAATAGCTCTGGCTTTGCAACACCAGTGATGTTGGCCTTTCCATTTTTAGCTCTGTGCAGTCTAATATTGCATATGTGGTCAGGTAGTCTACTTTGTAAGTTTCTGGCATGTTTTGTGTTATGACGTCTCTGTGAGGCCAAATTGGTAATTCACCTAATACATCAAACATATAATGAATCCAAGAATTGAAAATATTACTTGCTGCTTGCATGTTTATATTAAATCTGAAGGCAAGGCTTTTTAAGTCTTCGTTGTTGCGGAGTTTCATTAAAACAAACAGCAACTGGGTACGGAGGGGCATCTCTGCTATTTGCCAATCATTGTGCTTGTAGTTTAGGGGTACATTTTTTTGAGTGGTGTGTGGATCATTTGGAATGTCAAATATTGTGCACAGTTGATTGAATCGTTCATATGTAAACCCTGTACTGTATTCCAACATCTTGTGGATTTCACTGCTTTGAAGAAGTTCAGGTGTTAGAGTTTTCTTTTTAAATGTGCCAATTTGTGCTTTAAGGCTTTTTAATTCAGTTTCTTGTAAAGACAATTGCAATTTAATGTTGTTGTTTTCTGCTTCCAATTCCTTCTCCTTTTCAGTGCTCTGACAGGACTGCTCCTCCTCACGCTCCCTTTCCAGCTGGCATCCAGGAAGTGGGGGGTGCTCAGGACTCTCTGTAAAAAAAAATATGTTTGCACATTAATGATTATAATTTATTGTTCTCACCTTTTACAGCTGCCACTGGTTAGTCAAATTGGAGAGCCTTGTGTTGACCCTGGAGCAGCTAAAGTTAGACAACCAGATGACCTGCCCAACTTTCCCCTGCCATCCCAACCTACCGGCTTCTGCACAGTGTTGAATGAAAGTGCCATGCATCGTTACACAGAACTGAGCATTTCTTTGCCTGATTCTATAGCTCTTGAACAAGAGACCAGAGAACAGAGCACAAACAACTTATGGTTTAACGCAAGGTCTGGCCGAATCACATCAACTTCTTTTAAAAGAATCTGCTCTAGGAGAGCTGACCATGAAAAACTAGCTAAAAGTTTAAAGAGCGCAGGATCACTTCAAACTAAGGCCATGAAAAGAGGCACAGAACAAGAGCCTATAGCAGCGATACATTACACCAAGCTCACAGGTCATCTAGTGTATCCATGTGGTTTTGTTGTAAATCCCAATGCCCCACACCTTGGTACGTCACCTGACCGTAAGGTGATAGAGAGAGGGAGTGAAAGCTCAAACTACGGGCTTTTAGAAATAAAGTGTCCTTCCAAGAATAGCTTCACAGAGTGTCCCTACCTTTGCAAGCAGGCTGATGGCAGCTATAAATTAAAAGAGTGTCATGCCCATCATTATCAAATAATGGGGCAGCTTGGTCTCTCAGGTATGTCCTGGTGTGATTTCTTTGTTAAATGTGAAGAGGACTACCACCTAGAGAGAATACACTTTGATGTTGCAAAATGGGAACAAATGAAGTGCAAGCTTGATGCATTCTTCTTTACCTACTATATTATGTGCCAGTGATTCTTATTTTGTTCTATTGTTTGGTTCGCAGTGTTGAGCAAGTTACTTTAACATTGTTGTTCGATAGCAGGGTTTTAAAAGGTCGGACTGTATTAGGTGATGGTCTGTTTCTAGCTTTCCTCAATGGGGTGTCGGTTAGAACACACTGAATCAGATCAGTTCCATGAAAAGAGGTTTAATGCTGATAGTTTGGGTGGTACACAACACAGCAGTACACAGGTTTCACAGGCTTTTATGTGTATAAATTCGGATGTGGTCTACAAAGGAAAGAAATAAAGATATATATATTAACAAGTTTCTTGAGTATTATTACACAACATTACCTCAATTAACAGTCACAAATCTCTCAAATAAAGAAGTTCAAGTTAAATCTAGAATGGAAAAATAAAGAAATCAACATACAAGCAATAGATTCTTATACAATACTGCCACCCAGTGGTCAATAACGGCAAAACACTCAAATCGAAACTAATCGTGACGTTATTCAAACGAGCTGCGTGCAATCAGAAACATCGCGTACATAAACTATAAATAGCAGATATATCAGCAACAAATGTGATGATAATACATCCACATAGAGATATCAAACACTGATTACAAGATATATCTTATGGATGGCAAGTAATATTGAACATAATCAACACTTTCACGGGCACTCGACAGCACGCGATAATGGCTTCAATACTGATAAATACTCATTTGTTATAAACAGGATAACACTGTACTGATGCAGCACCTACTACTTAACTAATATTTATCAACTATTGATTATGTAGGCAACTTACATTTGTTTATTAACGCACACGTTGCATACACACAGCGCCCTCGCACCTTCTGCTGAATCACTCTCTCTTCAATGACGATTGATGGAATCAACGCATGCGCACAGAACTCGGCCTTTCTAACAATTGTAATATATTCTATATTACTCATTTCACTTCTATATTACTCATTTCACTCATTTCTCTTTCACTTACAGCTATATATATATATATAAAATATATATTTGGATTACATATTACTGTTCTTTTTTTTTTACTGAGTTACACTACTGAGTTACTTTTGGCAAAAGTTAAACTGAAAATGGAAAACAATACAGTAAATACATTTACACCAGTAGTAATGTGAAAAATGCGTTCCACTCACCACTTTCAACAGCATGTTGTTGACTCTCTCCTGCATCAGTAGTGGAGATGGAACCGGAGGAGGCATCCTGCACACAGACTCTGCGTCTGCACACACGTTTTGTACATGAGCATCATCACCCTTTTACTTATTTACAGTAACAAATAAATGTAACATGTTCATAAGCACTATTACTATTAGTGCTTATCAACATACATATTTATAAATTGGCCTACCGTTTTTTGGGCGACTTTCGACAGCCTCCAAGCTTCTCCTTAGCTGGGTTAGGCCCTTGCACAGCATTTACGGGATTGGGGAACTCAGGGGTAGGTTTTCCGTTCATAAAATGCTACATGAAAGATAAAAACAAAATTATTTAAAGTTGCTTGTTGGGGCGCTATGTTCGACTTTGTTGTAAACTGACGAAAAATAAAGTTGGGGAGCTCAAAGACCCAACACAATGGTAATCATAACTTTGGTCCAATTTGTGTTCTTGCCTCTAGTTAGTAGATCTAGACAACACGGTAACTAGTTAGCTGTTAGCCTTACCTTTGAGCAGACGTATTTATGCTTCGTAATGTTCGACTCATTTAACTGGGAGTGGGGCCGTCCACACTGTTTTATCCATTGTAGGCACCGCTCACGTTGTGTTTTCGGCTTTGGGAATGGAAAGAACACAACTCCTCCAGACAATCTCTCGGGGTATCTAGTGTCCGATTTACAAACGCCGTGGGCGCACCGCTTCACCATCTTGGTTGGAGTCAATGTTTGTCGGACCTGCTCACATAGTAACGGTTGCTATGATGTGTGATTGGACAATGGCCGTTTTGGGGGAGGGGCCGGCGAAAGGCTAATTGCAGAAATCTTCTGAAACATCTTGTCGTATTTGCCAGAAAGCTCGAGAATGGCCTCCAGAATTTCCGCAGAAGAGTCGTTATTTTCCATATGTTCCCATTTTGTTTTCTTTGATAGAGGTTTTAAGGGAGTTTCAGGCAGGGGAGTATCGAGGAGACCACTCAAATCTGGGCGTGAATCGAACCAGTTATGTTCCTCAATATTTTCCTAAATCAATTCCACGGAGGAAACGGTGTTATCGTTTCCATCAGCATTATGAACAGGCTCCATAGTTGACATAGGCGCATGTGCTGTCACGTTGGAAGTTTGTCTATTTTTCCTTCTAGCCATAGATAAATTGGCACAAGGAGGGTAATGTGAAGAGCGCAATCACTTACACGTTCATAAATAGCAATGTCTATATTATAATGGCTATATAATCGTCCTATTTCAAAATTTCCAGACGAGATGTTAAGAACGCGTCCACCTATCACAGCGCCATCTTGGCCCCCGTGACGAGAGACTGTTCATCTCTACTCAGCGCTAGAGATGACGCAACACCCTAAGGGCGGAGCTATTCCTAATTGTTTAATTTAAATATTTATTTTAAGTATACGTGTACTTTATTACCACTTCCACCCACCACTACAAGCCCCAAAGTTATATTTAACCCCGTTTAGAAGCCTTTTTCTCTAATTACACAATGATGGATAAAACTGCATTAATAGTTTTTACAATTAATAAGCTGTTTTAATCTATAATCTGCTATCTGATAACATCCCCTAAAACTATTTATTTAGTGAGCAATATCTGCTAGCATGCTTTAAAGTACACATGAAATCAAAATTGACCTTGTTTACTTTGTTAGAGTATAATACTAGTGTAATGCAGTTCGTAAATATGGGAAGAAGGAGGCGGGAACCGGCAAACATTCAACACAAACTTTAATATAAAATAAACAGAACAAAACGAAAGTAATGCCGGCAGACCCTCGCGGACGTCTGCCGGCCACACAAACATAATAAAACATAACATAAAGTCCAGGCCTGGTCCTCTCTCGTCCTTCACTGTCGTCGCTCCTCCTTTTATGCTCCCGGAGCTCCTCTGTGAGAGACTCGAGGCCGGCGCGCCTCCCAGGTGGAGCTCATTATCTCTCGCGCCACCGGCCTCGCGCCGTTCTCTCACGGCTCTCGCCCGCCCTGGTCGCCACAACTAGTCTTGTGGTAAACAATTAATCCGTGCAAGTTAAAACACAGAAAAAAATGTGTTTGTCGTGGTAAACTTTAATCAAAATCTAAAAAGTTACTTCCGGTCTGGAATGGCATTCCTTCTCTGATAACGTCAGTTTGACGGCTTGGGTTGAAAACGCGTAAACCACTCCCCTCCAACCGTTCATCTGCTATGAGCGAGAGATGGAGAGGAGGAGCGCTAAAGTAAAACTCTGCCCTCTATTCAATATTCCGTTTCACTTGGAAATACGTCACAACACTGGAGAAAAGTCGTTTGCAACTTCCGGTTCTCGCAGACTTTAATATTTACACAAGTTAATTTGATTCAGATGTACTGATAATATAAAATATTAGACTTTCGTTTAAACGGCTTACCTTTTAAAAGTACACCACAAACGGTCTGATCTGCTGTAACTCTACGGCGCGGCTGCTACTTCCGGGAAATCAAACATTCTGTGTTAGTTCAGGCAGGCCTCGTAGTCAAGCCAAAGAATAGTGTTTTAATGGTCAGTGGTTTGCTAGTGTATGGCAATGAGCTGCTATCCGTGCCTGCCGTACCTTGTCAACCGCTCTGTTGTAATTGAATCTCATTGTGATAGCTGTATTCTGTGAGGTAAACACTAGTCTAGAAACATTGTTCTTTGCAACAATGAGGAAACCGTTCATATTAAGGACTCTCTTCAGTCCAGATTAAAAAAAGATTTGAAGTTGCCTTATTGGTTCAGTCATGGTTAAATTCATATTTCAGGCTGCTCACATTCCATGCTTAAACAACCAATTGGTTTGAATTTAAGAAATTCCACCTCCTGTGTCTAGAGGCAGTGCCATCAGCCTGGTCTGCCCCCCTTTCAGCCAAACTGTACTAGACTAGATATGATCCTTCAATATTATTTGCACTCTGCAGCTCACTTCATGTGTAGTCGTCTAGCCAAATCTACATTTAAAAAAAAAAAAAAAGTGTGTCTGCTTGGTCTCACTTCAGTTCTTCTGTGGCACTTTCTCCATAGCTGTACTGGATCCATCCACCATCAGTGTATTAGAAAATCCATCTATTTGTTTCCTGCTAATAGGATTTAAAGAGAGAAACATCAAGTCAGTGATCAGCTTTTCCCTTTTGCTCACGGTTTTCTCAGAGGTGGCTAGTTTTCCACATGCACAGATTAATCTGTCACATGACCTCACAATTTCTGATGTATCAAATTATTCGCACCACTTCATATTTCTAAAGCACTCTAAAACTGATAGGAACAAGAAAGGAATAGTCGTTTTGATCTGGTCATGTCCTGGGCCTGGTTTTCCTCCTATCTACGCGATGCTACGAGCTTCCCCAGAGCTTCCTTCCATTCACTGTGCTATGCGCTGCTACAACTGCAGCTTCTTCCACTCCTGTCTCTACATTGAAGGCCATGGGCCACTGAAGGCCTCCGGCCGATGCTTGAGCCATCCTTGAGAAAAGCAATGAGTTCTGCTCCCTGATCCATGGCTTGAAAATAAATATTATGGCTTCAATAGCTGTTGGGCCTATTTACATTTAAATACTGTAAATTTGACCACAGATGCGCGATGACGCTGCGTGTGCTTGGTGCGTGTCCACTGGCAAGGAGCAGAGTGAGCATTTTCAATTAATTTCTTTGAAGCTGAGCATGAAGTTCGGAAAAGCTGAAGCAAATTACATTCACAGGATTCATTGCACAGGGTATGAGAGAGTTGTGAGAAACACGTGCTTTGCTTGATGTTTACACTTGCTGTTTGTGGTCTCACCCGTCGGTAGGCCTATTTTCCATACAAATGCTCTACGAAGGCATCGTTTATGTTGTTTGGAATGCCGTTGGCTTATATATAAAAATATGAAATTCCCTCATGGAAGGCTGCTTTCGATTTCAAATTCTCACGTGCACTTTGGGAAGAGCGCTAACGCATGCGACTAGTGCTTAAATGTACTTGCTTCTCAAAATGCAATTGACGCAAATATTTCTATCATTTGCTCTAGCTACATTTCTCATACTAGCTTCACGTAGCTTGATTTGTTCTTTTATAATTATTGTTACATTGGCTTCCTGAAATGCACATCTGGATCCTCGGCTGGCTCTTCGATTTAGCAGGAAGAGCCAGGGAGGATTGCCTGGTATGGTCTGTTTGGAGGGGATTTTGTGCTGCTCTCCCAGTTAAAAAAATGGGAGGTTGTCCCCAGAAGCAGCTGCTGTTCCCGGTCTTAGCTTTCATGGAGCTCATGAAAAGGACAGGGAATTTAGAACAGAGCCATACCGCCAAATGTAACTTTAGCAAAATATGGCAATAAAAAATTGACTAAAGTTTGTCTCTTGTAATTTTTAACTTAAGTGGTCCTGACTGAAATCAAGCATTCTGCATTAGTTCAGGCAGGCCTCGTAGTCAAGCTCTATCAGCTGATTCGCAAATTCCAACCCCGCCCATATAAGCTGATCCATATAAGCTGATGGACTCAATTGGCAACTTTAAAATAAGGCGCATTACTTAAATGCAGTTTCCGTCTCTCTGCTTACTTGTCTGCTTCCACTGCACACTGCGTGCAACCCACCTCCTCCCCCAGCTCCTCCTTAAACTTGTGTTTAACTTAATCAGTGTCATTCTGTTGTCATTGATGCATGCTCTGGTCTCAATAGGGGGATTTTGTGCTGCTCTCCCAGTTAAAAAATGGGAGGTTGTCCCCAGAAGCAGCTGTCCATGAGCAGAAAGCCCATGTCTTTTACATGAGCTTTCATGGAGCTCATGTAAAGGACGGGGAATTTAGAACAGAGCCATACAGCCAAATGTAACTTTAGCAAAATATGCCAATAAAAAATTGACTAAAAAGTTTGTCCCTTGTAATTTTTGACTTAAGTGGTCCAGACTGAACTATTGTAAGGCTCCACAAGCCGCCATTGCTGTAAAAAACATTCCATTGGAGTCAATGGAGTTGTCGCAACTCTCTCTCTACATGGCTCTGGCACAAATCAGATCTGAACAGTTGCTGTACACAATGTGGACAGTCAATAATTTTAGATCAGATTCTAATCGGATACACAAGTGATCGGATTTGGACTGACAGTGTGAACATAGCCTAACTGAAATAGGAAATTGAACTAAATTCATACCAAACCCACCCACAAACTGAAACAAAACCAGAATGCATGTTACAATTGTATTTATAGTGAAA
Source organism: Anabarilius grahami (assembly GCA_003731715.1). Taxonomy (NCBI): domain Eukaryota; kingdom Metazoa; phylum Chordata; class Actinopteri; order Cypriniformes; family Xenocyprididae; genus Anabarilius; species Anabarilius grahami. The sequence continues at coordinate 365,407 of RJVU01079414.1, forward strand.
TAAATGCAGCCTTGGTGAGAAAAAAAAAGAAGGAAAGAAAAAAAGAAAGAGAAAAAGAAAACATTAAAAACCAACCCCAAACTTTTGAACAGTAATGTAATATAATTCTTAAAGAAGCATAAGGGTTTTTGTTGTTTTGGTTATAGGTGCAGTTGCTATACAGTATGTATTGTTGAAGGGTAGCCAAATGTTAAGCCTTCTCACAGCAGGAAGAAACAAAAGGGTTGGTGAATATTCATACTCACAGCCGGAGAGGCCACATTATCAGTGCAAATCAAGGTTATGTTCAAAAGCTGACATCTCCACATCCAGAGCTCTCCCAGCTGGGATGAAATTCTCATTACTGACAGACAGGGAGCAGCCTCTCAGCACATCTCTTGCATTTCTGATGATATTCAGGGAATGCACATCCAACCCTCTGACAGATTAACATCAAGAGCCTTTTTGTTGGTGGAGATGCCAGTTTGAGAGCATGTCAACCCAACACCAACCAGAGAAATCACATTACCTTGATTTATGTGGTAATAAAAAAATCTTAATATAAAATTATACATTTAAAAAAGCATACAGTATAAGTTACTTTATCAAAATAGGTTGACCATTGTCATTGGCTTAATTGAACTGATTAGCTTCTTTAATAAAGCTGCAAACATATGAAGCTGTTCAAAATTCTCTTTAGCAGCTGACAGCAAAATCACTTGAACTCAGAAGCCTCACTTAAATTAAGAAAATAATCAAAATTCAAGAGACATTTGTTGTCTTTCAGCTCTTGAGGGCTAGACACACAGTGGTGTCCACAATGTTTCTGTTTAAATCTCTGCAATCATTAAACATTAATATTTCCAGATAATTAACTAGATTTTGTATTTAGACATGACAAATTAACACATTGGAAACCCAATACCCTTAAATTATCACAAACATTAAAAATGCAAACAGGAGGGTAAACATGAGGCTCATGGGGTAATGCCACATAGTAACACACAGTGAATTAGTTCACCTGGGGTTGGGAAATTATGCAGTCTTTACACTGTCCTGGTGTTTATATGAACAGTATATGCACTGTCAATACATCCCAATGCAGAAAATGATCTGTCTTTAGTCAAAATTGGGTCACTGATCTTTTTTTTTTTTTTTTTTCTTAAAGGAGACTAAAGCAGGGTATACATTGCATAAGCATTATTAAATAATTAAAAATAAACTCCAATTTCTCCTCCTTGTGGCTTTGCATTTGCACTGCATAACATAAAAAAGAAATTCCCAGGAGATATTTTTTTTAAAGCTATTTAAAGCTATTAAAATATTCTCTCTAAAAGTTTGCCACTCTGCTTGTTACTTTAAAAAGCATGCCACTTTGATGACACATTTCACTATTTAAGTCATATTAAATGTGTGAAAATAACTGCCCTTGATTTTCATTTGTCTTGTGGTTATATAATCCAGTTCAGAATCTTGGTACCATGAGAGTCACCTTCCCTGCAGGGGTGTCAGGGAGGCCCTCCATCTTGAGTCATGTCAGAATTGCCCTGATTTGTGATGCAGAGTAAAAGAGTCATTGGATTCCTGCGGCTCATTCGCCATCATTACACTAATCTGTGATGACACCCTTCTCTCTCCATTCGGTCTGTCTCTCCATCGTATGCCCATCAACATTTCTCCCCCCTCGACCAGTCATCCAGATGAACTCAGTGAGATGGCGGCATATGTGCGGAATGAATCAGCACCCCCCTCCCCACACACACACACATACAGAAGGTACTGAAAAATCCATACCATTTACATTCAAGGTATTGTGGGTCATATTTCCTCAAAACATTTTAAACAACTTTCAGTGTTTGATACATGTAATGCTCTATAACAGGGCTATTCAATTACAAATTCAGTTGGGCCAGATTTTCAAACCAAGAAGGTTAGCTGGGCCAGTCATTTTAGTGGCGAAGCAGCTCGTAACGACAAATTTTAAAACCAACACAAACAAATTTATTGAAAAACATAAGGTTTATTCATTGTTTCTCTTTTAACTTTGGTCAGTTTGCACAGCAAAAGGTGCATAAAAAACAATAAAAGAGCTAAATTAACAGAATCTGAGGTAGCCCCTATTTTTTCCACTTATAAAAGAAAAAAAAAAACTGACGTAGGCTACATATCTGACCTATCTGATCACAAAGTGCATAAAACAAAATAGTGCACAGTAGTAGGCTATTAGATATAACATTGTTTCCTTTTAAAACAAAATAAACATTCATTACAAATTAAACACATCGGTTTGGCGTTTGGATGTGGTGGTAAAATAAACAAGTATTTGTCAGTCCAGGCAGGGTTAAACTTACGGTTTTCATTGGCAATTTTACGTTTCAGTTTTGAGAAAGACATATTGATAGTAATTTAGGCTACTACCGGCACGCTCTGCATTGTTTGCATGTTGCTAGGCTACGTGGTATGAATTTACATAGGAATGTGCGTTTTTGGCGAGACCATAGACATGAATTTACATAGGAATGTGCGTTTTTGGCGAGACCATAGACATAATAAATACTTTATAATATATATATATATATCATTTATATATATTAATTAATAATTATATTAAATTATATTAAATAATAATTTATAAATAATATATATATATTTATTATGTCTATGGGCGGGACCACGGGCTGGGCCACTCTGAGGTTGCTTCTGGGCCGCATGTGGCCCGCGGGCCGCCAATTGAATAGCCCTGCTCTATAATCATATATAAATACACTTTTTAGAGCTCAAATAAATGAGTATATATGCCATGCTTTAGAAAGCATCATCAGTCCAATGTGTTTGGATAATTGATTTAGCTGTTGAAATGTAGCCTTAGCTCAAAATGCAAAATGCAAAATGCAAAAAAAAAAACCTGGAAAAAAAAATGCCACTATAGGGCACACATAATAATGTAGCATACTAAATAATGTAGAGAGTCTCAGGGGCATGTACCATTACAGGTCTTCACCATCCCGGACAAACATATCTCACACTTACCAATGAATATAGTCACAGGCTTAAGCACTGCTGCCTCTCCCCTTATCTGTTGTGTTTCCATGGTGATTTGTGAGCTTTGGAATCTGTAGCTCAGTGTCAGGACCAGGTGTGGCGACAGCAGAGAGTCTCAATTCTTAGTCCAAACACACATCTCTTTACTCCACATTCCCCACAAATGACAGAGAATATTTTTTACCCAGTGTTTAATCCATGTCAAGTCAAGTCACCTTTATTTATATAGCGCTTTTTACAATGCAGATTGTGTCAAAGCAGCTTTACATTGATAACTGGTACATAATTTTGGCTGCACAGCAGCTCTTAAAGAATAGTGTCAATGCAGGCAGATCAGAAGCACTGTTGATTAAATGTCAAGAATACTGTTGAATATCAAATGTCAAGTGTCCCCAACTAAGCAAGCCAAAGGCGACAGCGGCAAGGAACCCAAACTCCATCAGGTGACATCAGGTGGCAAACAGGTGGCAAACAAGTGGCAAATAGGTGTTAAAATGGAGAAAAAAAAACCTTGGGAGAAACCAGGCTTAGTCGGGGGGCCAGTTCTCCCAGTTACGAATCAGGTTGCTATCATAAGTCTGATAGGATCGCACCAATCAAAGTGTTTATTTCAGTTCCATCCAGTTGAGGATCGTATTCATCACGTCGGTATGGACGGTTTGTTGAGGAACTGTGCTACTGGCTGTCGTGTCGATGAGGCCTTCACGATGGATGATCTAGTTGACTCGATCTCTGCTGATACTTCAGGGCTGCGTTGTGGTCATGTCCAGTTGAGGATCGTATTCATCACGCCGGTATGGACGGTTTGTTGAGGAACTGTGCTACTGGCTGTCGTGTCGATGAGGCCTTCACGATGGATGATCTAGTTGACTCGATCTCTGCTGATACTTCAGGGCTGCGTTGTGGTCATGTCCAGTTGAGGATCGTATTCATCACGCCGGTATGGACGGTTTGTTGAGGAACTGTGCTACTGGCTGTCGTGTCGATGAGGCCTTCACAATGGATGATCTAGTTGACTCGATCTCTGCTGATACTTCAGGGCTGCGTTGTGGTCATGTCCAGTTGAGGATCGTATTCATCACGCCGGTATGGACGGTTTGTTGAGGAACTGTGCTACTGGCTGTCGTGTCGATGAGGCCTTCACAATGGATGATCTAGTTGACTCGATCTCTGCTGATACTTCAGGGCTGCGTTGTGGTCATGTCCAGTTGAGGATCGTATTCATCACGCCGGTATGGACGGTTTGTTGAGGAACTGTGCTACTGGCTGTCGTGTCGATGAGGCCTTCACAATGGATGATCTAGTTGACTCGATCTCTGCTGATACTTCAGGGCTGCGTTGTGGTCATGTCCAGTTGAGGATCGTATTCATCACGCCGGTATGGACGGTTTGTTGAGGAACTGTGCTACTGGCTGTCGTGTCGATGAGGCCTTCACAATGGATGATCTAGTCGACTCGATCTCTGCTGATACTTCAGGGCTGCGTTGTGGTCGTGTCATGGCTCCGGTCCTTGGTCTCAGCTGAATACGGCCCGGATCCGGTTGACTACGGTAAACCTCGGGATAAACAGAAAGACTAATATTAGCGTAGATGCCATTCTTTTTCAGATGTAACGAGTACATCTGGTGTTATAGAAAGTGTTCCTGGTTCCGGCTGACCTATTTTATGAAGCCTAATAATCCTTTAACGGATTTGAAAATATAAATTGATAATGTGTTATGTGTATGCCAGGTTAAAGAGATACGTTATTAGTCTAGATTTAAACTGACAGAGTGTGTCTGCATTCCGAACAATGCTAGGAAGATTGTTCCAGAGTTTAGGTGCCAAATAGGAGAAGGATCTAAAAAAATTAGAATCTCTGTTTTTTCTGAATTTAGTAGTAGGAAATTACTGGTCATCCAGTTTTTTATATCAGCTATACATTCTGTTAATTTAGCGAATTGGTAAGTTTCGTCAGGGCGCGAAGAGATATAGAGCTGAGTATCATCAGCGTAACAATGAAAACTAACGCCATGCTTCCTAATGATATCTCCCAAGGGTAGCATGTACAGAGTGAAAAGCAACGGTCCTAGTACTGAGCCTTGCGGTACTCCATATTTAACTTGTGATTGATATGACATCTCATCGTTTACTACTACAAACTGATAACGGTCAGATAAGTATGATTTGAACCATGCCAATGCAATTCCACTAATGCCAACATAGTTTTCGAGTCTATTTAGAAGAATATTGTGATCAATAGTGTCAAATGCAGCACTAAGATCCAGTAACACTAATAGAGAGATACAACCACGATCTGATGATAAGAGCAAATCATTAGTAACTCTAATGAGAGCAGTCTCAGTACTATGGTACGGTCTAAATCCTGACTGGAAATCCTCACAGATACTATTTCTTTCTAAAAAGGAACATAGTTGTGATGAAACTGCCTTTTCTAGTATTTTTGACAGAAAAGTGAGATTTGAAATCGGCCTGTAATTGACTAATTCTCTAGGATCAAGTTGTGGTTTTTTAATAAGAGGTTTAATAACAGCCAGCTTAAAAGTTTTTGGTACGTATCCTAGTGATAAAGATGAATTAACAATATTAAGAAGAGGATCTATGACCTCTGGAAGCATCTCTTTCAATAGCTTAGTCGGTATAGGGTCTAACATACATGTGGATGATTTTGATGATTTAACAAGTTTAGACAATTCTTCCTCTCCTAAAGCAGTAAATGAATTGAATTTTTCTTCAGGGACACTACAATGCACTGTCTGACACAATACTGTAGTAGACGGTTGCATGGTTATAATTTTTTCTCTAATATTATCAATCTTGCAAGTAAAGAAGTTCATAAAGTCATTACTGCTGTGCTCTTTGGAAACATCAGAAGTTGAAGCTTTATTTCTTGTTAATTTAGCCACTGTATCAAATAAATACCTAGGGTTGTGTTTATTTTCTTCTAAAAGTTTTGAAAAATAGGCAGATCTAGCAGTTTTTAAGGCCTTTCTGTACTCAATCATTCTCTCTCTCCACGAAATGCGAAATACTTCTAGTTTTGTTTTCTTCCAGCTGCGCTCCATTTTTCTAGCTGCTGTTTTTAGGGCCCGAGTGTGCTCATTGTACCATGGCGTTGGATTAATTTCCTTAATCTTTTTTAAACGCAAAGGAGCAACTGAGTCTAATGTGCTGGAAAAGACAGAGGCAATAGTTTCTGTTGCAACATCGAGGTCTTCTAAGCTGTCTGGTATGCTAAGGCGATGAAACTGATCAGGAAGATTATTTATAAAGCGATCTTTAGTGGTAGAAGTGATGGTTCTACCATATTTATGGCAGGGAGGCAGTTTAGCCGCTTTAACTAAATGTAGTATACACGAGACTAGATAATGATCTGAGATGTCGTCACTCTGCTGCAGAATTTCAACGGCATCAATATCGATTCCATGTGACAATATTAGATCTAAAGTATGATTACGACAATGAGTGGGTCCTGACACGTGTTGTCTAACACCAATAGAGTTTAGAATGTCTGTAAATGCCAATCCCAATGAGTCTTTTTTATTATCTACATGGATATTAAAATCACCAACAACAAGGACTTTATCTGCAGCTAGTACTAATTCTGATAGAAAATCGGCAATTTCTTTGATAAAGTCTGTATGGTGTCCTGGTGGCCTGTATACAGTAGCCAGCACAAATGTCAACTTACATAATGTTACGTAAAGCACCATCACTTCGAAGGAATTATATTTGAAAGACTTCTGGCTGATACTGTAAATATTACTATAAATTACAGCAACACCTCCCCCTTTGCCTTTCTGTCGAGGATTGTGTCGATAATCATAACCTTGAGGGCTAGACTCATTTAAAGTAATGTAATCGTCCGGTTTTAGCCAGGTTTCTGTCAAACACAGCACATCTAGATTATTGTCTGTGATAATATCGTTCACAATAAGTGCTTTTGAAGAAAGTGATCTAATATTTAACAACCCAAGCTTTATCATTTGTTTATCATTATTATCTCTATTTTTTATTTGTTGAACATCAATTAAATTTTTACCATTAAATGGGTTTGGAAGTTTTTTGTTTTTACTAATTCGGGGTACAGACACAGTCTCTATGTGATAATATCTAGGTGCGAGAGTTTCTATGTGTTGGGAATTATCTGACTTCTGTAACGTGAGGCAGCTAGCAGACGGTCGGTTTAGCCAGTCTGTCTGCTTCCTGTCCTGGGCCCCAGTTTGTCATGTTTTAGTTCTAAGACTATGTGCCATATTACTAGAGAGAAGAGCAGCACCATCCCGAGAGGGATGAATACCATCTCTTTTCAACAGGTCAGGTCTGCCCCAAAAACTTTTCCAATTGTCTATGAAACCTATATTATTCTGCGGACACCACTTAGACAGCCAGCCATTGAGTGATGATAATCTGCTAACTATCTCATCACTCCTACGAACAGGAAGGGGACCAGAGCAAATTACTTCTCCTGACATTGTACTTGCGAGTTCACACACCTCTTTAATGTTAATTTTAGTGATCTCCGACTGGCGAAGTCGAACATCATTTGTGCCGACGTGAATAATAATTTTAGAGTATTTACGATTAGCATTAGCCAGCACTTTTAAATTTGCTTTGATGTCAGGTGCTCTGGCTCCCGGCAAACATGTGACTATGGTGGCTGGTGTCTCTATTTTCACGTTCCGTGTAATAGAATCGCCAATAACTAGGGCACTTTCAACAGGATTCTCAGTGGGTGCGTCACTGAGTGGGGAGAACCTGTTTGATGTTCTTATTGGAACGGAAGAGTGGTGTTTTCCGCGGCTAGGCCGCCTCACCGTTACCCAAGTGCCCTGCTGCACGGGCTCTACAGCCGGAACCGAACAATGTACAGAGTTCACTAGTCGCATCCAAAACAGTATCTGAAGCCCCTGCATGCTTACTATCCTCGATTAAAGTTTGGATGCGTGTCTCTAATTCTGAGATTCTCTCCGTCAGCCTGACTATTTCCTTACATTTATGACATGTAAATCCCTCGTCGCTGACAGAGAGAGCTATGCTAAACATGTGACAAACTGAACACGAGATAACACTGGGAAAGGATGACATAACTCACCGTGTTTGTAGACTGATCCGAGTTACCACAGCTGTTTGATGAACGCGTTGAAAAAGGAAGAGGAAGCGAGACTGATGACAAGTTAACAAGCTAGCGAGATGCAAACGAGTTGTATCAAATATTACATACTCTCTGTTTCAAATGTTACTGAACAGGAAAGAATACAATAAACAAGCAAATGACTAGCCTGTTTAGCAAGAAACACATCTAATTCATTACCATTAATTTCAGACATTAAAAGACGTGTGAGTTATACATGTGTGAGTTATACATGTATGTGTCAGGGTTGGTTCAAAGGATGGTGAGGACTAAGAGTTCTATAGGCTTTTATTTAATTACATTTTTTTTTTTTAAACTACCCCGTAGGTGTCACATTCAGCCTTAGTTTCAGTTTCATGTCCATGGACTCTAATGCTGCGTCCCAATTTGCCTACTTATAATACACCCTAAAAGTATGTAAGAAATGAACACAAGAATGCAGGAGAAGTGTAGACAAGCTTTGGTACATACTAATTCGTCATCATTGTGACTTTAACAGATCGCTCTTTTGCTTAGTTACATGCATCTTGTCATCATTTAACTGCCCCATCAATCATGTCACAGTTGACATCTTCCACATTTAATTTAATTTAATTTCCTATTTGGAGAGAAATGTAGAAATAAGTTGATCTACCAGTCTTTCATGCTGAGAACTCTCCTCATGTGTTTACATAATGATTAGGGCTGCCCCTTAATAGTCAACTAACCTTTAGTCAAGAAGAAGAGGCATAAGCCCTATTCGGACGGGACTAGTTTCACAGGGGGACGTTAGAGAAATTTCTGTTTCACAGACGTACTTTGAGATTTTAATCCTGTCCGAATCTGCCATGTCTGTCTTTTTCTCACACGACCTCTGTAAAAATTCCAGAGCAAATTACCTACTGTTTTTCGTCAAACTCGGCGGTCCTCAGAGAAATCTAATCCCGTCCGAATGCGAATGTCTGTGATTTCCGAAAATGTTTTTTCCAAAACGCTTTTTCTTGTGTGTTTTGGTCAACGTGAACTACCGTACAATATCTCGCTATCGCGCCGGTATTCAAGTTTCTGCTTTTTGCGCACCGATAATGGATGTAGATGTGTTTGGTACACTGCGAAGAAATAAAAAAAATAAATCAACAAGAAGAGCCAAATCACGTAAACTGTTAAGACTGGCTACTGTAATATCAGTTTCAGGTAAGAGTACTTTCATTTCTGCACTTAATTACATAACGTGTAAATTATATAAGTTAAAACTTTTTATTCCAGTGGGTTTATTATAAGAACCCAGTTCTATTAAATCATGATGATAAATGAACACGTGATCTTCTGAAATGCCCACATGTAAAACACAGACACTCCTACTTCGGTAATAAACACGAAGATGTTAGTCCCGTCCGAATCCGTACATAAAATCACAGACGTAGGTTGATAAGAATTGTAACTCAAACGTCATTTGGAAAACTAGTCCCGTCCGAATAGGGCTTTAGTCAACCAAAATTTTATTAGCCGCAGGAAAAAAAAATCCACAGGAAGTGGTGGAATAGTAGCGCGCTTACTGCATGACAGCAAACATGGAGGCGCCGGTGCAATCACTTGCACTTAAAATACTCTGTCATGTTTGGTCATACAGATAAGAGTAATATATCTTTTGAATCTGTGAAGAGTCTACTTTTATTTATGTGCACTCACAATAACAACAAAACGTTGTACTTTTGTAAAATAATGAAAGCAAACAGGGTTCGCTTTCTGCTGTCGCTGTGAACCTGAGTGCGTCCATAAAAAAAAAGAACCAAAACTCACAGACATGAAAATATATCTATAGAAAGCGAAATGTATACTTTTAAATTATCTAATTCAAATGAAAAAAAAACCCTCTCAGGTTATGTATTCCATATGAAACGTGCATATAGACGCGTCCACTACTGTGAAGACGGAGATGACAAGTCAGCATTGTCGAAAATACAGAAAACACTAGTTTATCAATTAATTATTAAAATGTTAAAGCTCCTATCTCCTTGCTGTTTTTCCCCAAGGCATTCATAATCATTACTTCTGCCGGTGCGCTGTGGCAAGCTTTTTTTTTTTGCGTGCACTTGAATGCTGTTTAGGCTATGTAGACATTAAAGGCTCTTTATTATCGCTTAAAATTAATGACTACTAGTTGTTAGATACTGATTATTGATCACTTAAACTGCTTTATCTAAAACTCTCTACGTAACCATCGGTCTCACATAGTTGCCATGTTTGTTTGTTTTGTTTTTTTGTCATTCTAATCGAATCATTGTCCAACACGCAATTGGTTGTGGGCAATATTAGTCATTAGAGTGTGCATTAATCTTCACTTCAAAGAATGCCCCTATGAACCTCAGCAGCATGCCACAGACTTAGAGCCAGAGCCCACGGCCGCTGGGAACCTCCACCAGTGGAGAAGGGTGTCCCGGAGCATTACTTAATATGTAAGTAATGGGTGGAGGCATATAGTGATGACAAAGTGATTTGCTCAAAGAATACATGTGCAATGTGAGCATTAAAGCATTGACATTATTCTTTAAGAGCTGCTGTGCAGCCAAAATTATGTACCAGTTATCAATGTAAAGCTGCTTTGACACAATCTACATTGTAAAAAGCGCTATATAAATAAAGGTGACTTGACTTGACTTAAAGATACAAGTTCTTTCGTTCCTGAATTGCTATTTCTGCCTCTTCTTTAGTGTTCTCTGTCTTATAAGTGATAAAGGAAAACATAACAGTGGTAATGAGGATTTTTTAAAAGGACCTCTGCATGTGTGAATCGCTGAATACAAGAGTAATTAGGGCATGAAACAGCTGAACGTGGCACGACCTCAGGGCTTGTGAACTGATACAGAAGGATGATATGGCTGGCGTTATAGGAAATACTGGACAATTCAACAAAAATGTAGAACAATGTAGCTCTATTGGAACTCTATTGAGGATGCAAAGATTGTGCCTTTCTTCAGTGTGATGGGCGCCAAGACTTTCACTCTTGTGCAGCCCACGCAACCAGGTGAGAAATTTTACACAGAAATTGTGGCCGTGTTGAGTGCCTAAACTGTTAGTGATAGCGGAATGTAAGGGAAAGGTCTATGAAAACAGTTATGACTGTAACCTTGGTTCCCTTTCGAAAGAGAACTCGCACTGCGTCGATGACACTATTGGGGAAACACCTCCGCGTGACTGGTGTCTGAAATGCTTATCAAATCACGGCAATCATATTGGCCGGCGACAGCCTATGACTTCACTACTAGCGCAACCCGGAAGTATATAAGGGTCACCTAGAGAACAAGTCATTCTCTTTTCATCTTCAGGGACTGTCTTTTTGAAGTGAGATCATTCAAAAAGGGTAAAACATGGCTGAGAAAAGCAAACGTTTCAAAAAGTGTGTGGATCCGTGTCCCAGATATCTGACACCAGATGACACACACTACTTGTGCGTTCACTGTCTGGGCGAAGAGCACGCACGGACGGTTCTCGAGGGAGCTGTCTGTGTTAATTATGAGCTTTTTCCCACTGAGGAAGAGGGACAAACATCTGGTCCTGGTGGTTTGGGTCCCGCTCGTGCTGAGGCAGAGCGGAGACTAAGATCATGGGGTTCCCAGATAGAGCTCGCCGAAGAGTTTGAGAGGGGCCCTTCAGCGGCTGACGAGAGCGAGCTGCTGGAAGAGGATGTGTTGTCACTTACATTCTCTGATCCAGTAGCGAGTGACTATAACTACCCTCTCCGCTCTTCTTCCTCCTCCTGCACTTTGAACTTCAGATAGATCAAATGTCCAGCGTCGGCCCACGGGGCATTTTTGGGGTGTTTGCCTGGGTTGAGCATCGCTCCTCTAAGCTCTGTATTTAAGATAGCAGCAGAGCGTTGGCTCTCAAAATGAAGGCCACCTTAGTTGTTGTTATACAGATTGATTCAGTCTGCCTCCTCTCAATATGAGAGTCATTCTGCAGAGGCCGCAACTCTTTAGAAGCCCCAGGTAGATCTATGCTTGTGTGCTGGCCATCATGAGCATGGCTAGAGGGCCGCCTCAATAGCTGGCCTTGGCTAGAACTAGGGATAGTTGGAGGCAGTCTGCTAAGCATTCCCACCCCTAACCCCTCATTATTTAACCCTTTAACACGTACGATCACACCGGTGTGATTAGAACGTTCAGCGCATCACGCGATCAACTGCCAAATTCAAATGTGTGTGCGCGCTTTGGCTGGTGCTAAACCAGAGACGGACGCGCGCAGCGCTTTTCATATATTACATATATGCAGTGTTTTCAACCGCATAATGTTTATTTTAGGTTTCAGACATTTAAATACACATGAGTACTAACAAAACGTCTCAGGTTACATATGTAACCATAGTTCCCTGAGAACAGGGAACGAGACTCTGCGTTTGCTGAAACGCATTGGGGGAACGTCACGTGACCCAGGTGTCTGAAAGCACTATCCAAAACTCCAATTCCTATTGGCCGTCGACAGCCTATGACGTCATACGGCGCGACCCGGAAGTATAAAGGTGCGCCTGGAGAGACAGTCTTCATCTATCGTCTTGAGGGACTGTTCTGCAGGCAGGCACCCCGAAGCATGGCAAGGAAACGCAGAGTCTCGTTCCCTGTTCTCAGGGAACTATGGTTACATACGTAACCTGAGACGTTCCCTTTCGAAGGGAACTCCACTCTGCGTTTGCTGAAACGCATTGGGGAACGATATACCCACGCCGCCATGCTCGAGGGGAGTGCCTGCCAAAAAATATGGCTGAGACAAAGGCCTCAAAGCAGTTCTCAAACTGCTCAGCAACTCCCCCTCGGGTCACACCAGGCTGTCAGTGACAGCATTCCCTTTGGCCAACAGCCCAAGCTGAA
>RJVU01079414.1:381755-444932 GCA_003731715.1 Anabarilius grahami
ACATTGTGAAAGTAACTTTAAAGCTTACTCTATTCTTCCCCAGTTCACCGACTCACTTAGTTTCATGTATTTCGGGAGAAGTGGATGAATTCACGGGTTGTAAATCCAACAGATCCGATTCTCTGTGTGGCGCAAACTAACATGGCGGCGCCCATCGCGCATATGGCTCAACTAACATGATCGTTATAAAGGTGTTTAAACAGCAAAACACATCCACTTGCACATATTTGGCAATCGGAATATTAGATACTTCATGCTATAGTTAACAAATTTGTGAATATTTTGAATAAAAAAGGAAAAATTAAATAAAAGCAGATCATCAGTCATACAGCGCTGCGGTGTGTCACATAACAAGCAATGACGCGTCACCATGGAAACCATAAAGCGATATGTTCTAAATAACGGTCGCTTTAAAAAACTCACGCTGGGGGGTCAGCCAGATTCTCTCACGGGAGTCATCCAGCCAACGCCCACCCCCTTTTGCATTGGGTTAAATGTATGTTGGTGTAGGTGCAGAGTAGATAGGTAAGATAGGCTTCAAAGTAAGGCCTCCCCGGTGCAGTTGTCTCCTGGGTGGTGTTAGGCCCCCTTTCACTTTATGAATAGAAAGTATTTTGCTGTGGCCTCGTTCTTCAGAAGCTAGCTAACAGCTAGGTCTCTAGCTTAGGCTCTCCTCTAAGCCCCTTTGAACTGACGATCAAGCTATGGGTTGAATGTGGTTGGTTTTTTAACATTCCCCCAAAGGGTTTAGCACAGATAACATTTCAGTCATAGTGAGAGCCCCACTTGGTAGGGCTCCACCCTGTAGCATTTCTCAGGGTCATGCTGATACTAGTCCCCTGTTAAAAGCAGGGTCTTTTGTTAGAGTACTTCACTCAAAGATCTGAGTTTATCTGCCCTGCACCATTGCGGCATAGGTTGAGCGGAACAGTTAACCCTTTCACACGTAAGTTTAAAATATTCTGGCTGAGCCCCCAGCGTGAGTTTTTCAAGGCGACTGTTATTTAGAACGTATCACTTCATTGTTTCCATGGTGAAGAGTCATTGCTTGCCATGTAACACACTGCAGCGCTATATGACTGATGGTTTGCTTTTATTTAATTTTTCCTTTTTTATTCAAAATATTCACAAATTTGTTAACTATAGCATTAAATATCTGATATTCCGTTTGTCAAATATGTGCAAGTGGATGTGTTTTGCTGTTTAACCTTTATAACGATCGGGTTAGTTGAGCTACATGTGTGATGGGCTCCGCCATGTTAGTTGCGTAGTTTAGTAAAATAAACATTATGTGGTTGAAAACACTGCATTTTTGTGATATGAAAAGTGCTGAGAGCGTCTGGCTCTGGCTTGGCTCTAGCCAAAGCGCGCAAGCACATTTGAGTTTGGCAGTTGATCATCCCTTCAGACTGTCCAGCAGGCAGCGACAAGTAATTCACTGAATTCTCTAGGCCAGTGTTTCCCAAACTTTTTTCTGTCACAGCACCCTTTGAAAATTTTCAAAAATTTGTGGCACCCCACACTAGTATTGTCACAATACTACTTTGATACGATACCTTGAAAATTATCGATTTTCAATACCACAGGGAAGAACCTCCGTATATAGGCCTACTTTCATACAGATATTTGTAATATTATCAAATTTTTTGTCCATCCATTGAAAATCTAGGAAATCAGTAATTTCTTCTAAAGAGATCACTTTGATGACAGATTTTAATTAAGGCTTTTATTCATATATAAATATTGCTCAATTACCATTACAACCATCTCACCTAACCTAAATGTTTGCTCACTCAGTGCATTTGTGTTTTTATATTGGGATAATTTTGATAGATTATTTTTAATTTAATATATTTTATAATGTAATAATTTCACAGTTAATCTACAAATTAATGTAGAAACAACATAAAGACAGCATATTTTAAATACTTGTTTAATGGCATCTTTTTATGAATGAAGGCCAGTATCACTAATACTAACACTGCTACTGATGTCTCAATGAAATTGATTTTTTTTATTATTTTAAACGTTAATTATTGCCATTCAACATTACAGTGTAATTGAAAGCTATACGTTTTTAACATTTAATAGGCTCCAAAAAATAAAAGTGTTGTAGTCAAGACCACTTAAACTGAGACCAAGACCAGTGTGTCTCAAGACCAAGACAAGACCAAGACTTTGGCGGGTTGAAACCAAGACAAGACCAAGACCAAGGCAAGTTGAGACCGAGTCAAGACCAAGACCAGACTAGCACTCCTCAAATTCATCTGAAAGATCCACATTTACTGAAGACACTATATAGAGCGGTTACCAATCAAATGAAATCACTAACAACAAAATTCATCTTTACACTGCAGAGGTGGAACAGAAGTTGCATCTGAATTGGTACAATTACAAATGCATAAATAATGTTGAGATTGTTTTAAAAATAAAATTTTCAATGAACATTTGAAAAAAAATAATAATAAAAAAAAAAAAATGTATTATATAACTATCAAGATCTTATACAAGTACTTTTTTGCAATCATATCTTGAATTTTGTCAAAAAAAATTTTGACACAATCCCTTGTTGATTTCTGACCCGGCACAACAGTGACAAAATAAATGAAATTAGAAATAAGCAAGAAGTTTTACATCCTATCAAATTAATGATGTTAACAAAGAAATCAGACAATGCAATGGCAATTTAGTGATATCCCTGCAGTTGTGGTCTTGAGCGGGTCTTGAATTAAAATCCTTTTAGAAATTTAGAGTCCTTTTAGTCTGAGACCAAGACAAGACCGAGACCAAGACAAGACCAAGACCTTCAAAAAATGGTCTTAAGACCGGTCTTGAGTACTAACACACTAAATTTAAGTGAACTTCACATAAACCCATAATAAATGTCATATTTAGGCCTACCTGTTGCATGAAATATACAGATATTGAATAAAGTTATCAAATAGTCTGCACTAGATAAATGATAAATTAAATATATATTAATCCTTATTAAAGCTACAAAAGTTTGTAAGAATTGAAAATATCTAAAGATATTTTAAAATGAACAAAGACATTTGCTTTACTGTTTCAACCCCCTCTCTCTTGCTACAAGGGCCATTTGGAAGACACAAAGGTGCTGATAGTGATCAAGGCCTGTAGGCCAAGATGTGTGTACATCGGGGGAAGTTTTAATCTTCTGATTGGTCGGTTTGAATGTCTCACATTTGGGTTTCAGTCACATGGTCAAGGAAGGGATAAAAGAAGATTGTAACTGTTGCTCTGGGCTCTTTTCTATGCTCTGGTCTTTTTTCTATGCTCTTTTCTATGCTCTTCTTTCTTGGATTCTTGGCTTTTCTTGGGCACTCTCTGGCCCTCTCTCTCTCTCTCTTTCTCTTTCTCTCTCTCAGGTAACTTTTTACATACATGCTGTCTACAATTAATGGTATATGATTTTATCATCTCATACATCTATTTTGTAATTATTTTAAGTGTAACCATAATCAGATATTGTCATTAAACCCTTTCGATTACAAATGATGTGCTAACTAGTTTTGTTTTAGTATTAACATTAATGTGCTCCCTATTGCAATACAATGTTGTCACACTATAGCAACGCTCTCCCACATATTTTGCTATTGTAACTGCGCTTATTTCCGTCGTTGATATAAGTTGCAGTGGGTGGTAATAGACAAGAAATTTACAGTTTTCTACCATCTTGCTGATAAAGTTTCTTTAGTCGCTCGGCAAACCTTACAGCCTGAACCCCTGTAGGAGTTCCACCCTTACAGTCTCAAAACATAAAAGTCGCGTTATCTGAGTCCGACTGTGAGAAAGCACAAAAAATATTTCTTAATTTACCACAGACAACCTGTGGGGTATAAACACAGCACATCACCTGCCGTCGATAACTTAGATAGCGTGTTGGATGGCTGCCTGGCGCCTCGATTGTTTGCTAGCAAACGTTAAACAAATTAGTATTACTGAGCTGGTTAATCTTCAGCTAAATAGGTACGAGAATGAAACAGAAAACGTTCAAAAGTGCCACAAATATGAATAAAGTATATGAGATATGAGTAAAGTAAATGCTTACCTAATATTTTTCTTGACTGTCGCGTGAGCCCGTCCTGCTGTGACCGAATGAGGGAAAATGGCGCCGGCGCGGTTTTTGTTGCCAAAGAAACGCACTTGGATAATACTTTGACATGAGTAAATGTAATTACTTTAAAAGGCTTAATGTAGGTGTGTAGGCTTAATATGAAATAGATTAATGTATTTATTATTGTTTGTGTGTTTATTTGATAGCTTTTAGTTATTTATTTATAGACGATGTAAGCTACTAGATTAAATGAATTTCTTTAACTTAAACCATTAAAGTTAAAATAACATATGATTATTTCTAGTGACTTATTTGGTTTGAGTTCTACTTAATATAACATGTTTTTGAGTTCACATCACAAAATTTGTTAAGTTGAATTAACTTTTTTAAATTTTTAAGTAAAATGAACTTATTTCATTTAGTGAATTTCACAGTTAGGTTTTACAGTGAGTATCCTCGTTGAGCAGATCACTCTCACGAGCTGCCGAACCACGAGACAGATTAACAACCCTCTCAAAGCATTCAGCGAGCTCCACCTGTGAATCCCATGAGTCTTCTCTCTGCCTCAGCGCGAGAGGGACCCGAGCCGCCAGGTACAGATGTCTGTCGTCCTTTCCTTGAGAAAATGGACAGACGAGACGAGAGTGGAGCGTCCTCATAGGAAGATGCTCACAATGCATGCAAACAGCTACCTCGAGAACTGAGCAAGTCGTGTGTGTCCTCTGGTGTCAAATATCTAGAACACGGGTCGGCACAACGTTTGAAACGTTTCTCAGACATGATAGTAATTCTTACCTTAACAGATCGCTTACAGACAAACAGTCCCTGAAGACGAAAAGGCTGTTGCCAGCCAATAGGATTGTCATGATTTGACAGTTGCTTCAGATACCAGTCAGTTCTCTGTTCTCAGGGAACTTGTGGTCAGGTAGTGTTGATTTTGTCAGAAAAATTGCACACTAGTAGGATATGCAGCCAAACATTATTTTTGTCTGCACTATTACAGTTTGTTTCAATTGCTAACAAGCATCGGTCAATACTGAAGCCAGATTTTCAAAACTCTTCAGACATTTAGTGAACAGAAGTCTATGCTGACCAAACTGTGCATCATTTTTCATTGCTTTCACACAAAATGCATTCAATTACCACATTTTTCAAAATCCATGAACTCTTTTGTCATTCATACTTCACCATCTGCAAAACACTATATATTTGCTCCAGAATTTTTCAAAAGCTAACACGTTGCTTTCAAAACTGATAAAAGCACATTCAAATCAAAATGATGGCAAACTCTGAGTATTTCTGCAGGAATTATATTGAAATATATAATCTTAGCAGAATATTTACAATGAAATTAAATAATAATTATTCCAAAAACAACTAATTACAATTATCTATCTATTCCATACATTCTCCAAAGTGCTTGTCCTATGTAGGGTCATGGGGAGGCTGGAGTCTTTCCCAGTATCTCGGGTCAAAGGCAGAAAAACACCCTGGACAGATGTTCTGTCCATCACAGTGACGACACACTCGCACATATTCATATTCACACACACACCTACAAGCAAACTTACAGTCTCCAATTCACCTGTCTTGTATGTCTGTGGATTGTAGGGTAAACCTAGAGGAAACCAATGTCAACACAGAGAGAACAAACTCCATACAGAAAGACTCCTGCACAGCTGGGACTCCAATACTGCACATACGGGATTATACTATAAATCAGGGATGGGCAACTGGCAGCCCGCGGGCCGCATACGGTCTTTACATGTCTTTAAATACAGCTCGATGCATCACTCGGATGATCAGATTATAATGTTAATACTAAATCAATCCAGGAGAGGTCGCCATTTCCAGCCGATCCCCGTATTAATAACAGCGTAGGATGTGCACGCTAATGTGAAAGTTTACTAAAATTATCAAAAATAAATGAAAAATTGACAATAAAAATCTTGTTTTTACCATCCCATGCAGGATGGTTTACGGATTATATTTTTACCAAGTTAAAGGGGTCACCCATATGTTTGGTTTGTTTGGAAATGAAATCTGTAAAGATTTTATTGTAAATTGCTATTACATCAATGCACTGCACACAAAATCCACTTTCCATCGTCAGGCCGAATGGAATGGTAAGGAACAGTTCCAGTTGTGTTTCCACTTGAGCCTGGTACGGTAGGCCTACGGCACAATTAAAAACCGTTCTCCGCCCGGAATTAGCCAACCGTGCCGAACTGTGCTGTTAGAATGCGAGTAGTGACGTCGTCACTCAGGATCGGTCCACTAATCTGTTGCCTGGCTGCCAGTTTCTCCGTAGCTTGCTAACATGCTCTCTGACCAACGGGAACACAAATTAATCATGCAATTAAAATTAATAACTGATCATCCTACATAACGCGGTCACTATTTACATCGCATATCGTGTGTAAACTCTTGCGTTTCTAAGGCAACGACTGAAGAGCTCCGTTATCAGCCCCACAGTGAAAAACTAAACCATATCCGTACCGTATGGTTCTTTCAAAGGCTACACTCAAGCTGTGCTGAGCGCAATGGAATGCGTCGTAAGCAAGGCAAGGCTATAATTAGATGTGCCGCAGGTGCATCTGCAGGTTTTTGTCTTCAGAGGCCATTCTGTGAAGTTGTGTGTGAAAAAGTCTCTGTGTGTGTTACAAAAGTATACAAAAGTGAAAGTGAATGCATTACATATATTATATACACATATATATATATATATAAAGAGAGAAAGAATGAGTGAGCAAGCAAAGCAGACGGTGTGTGCCTCCGTGTTCGCCTCCAATCTCCAAATCGGACACACACCAATACTGCTTTGTTTGTTTGGGGAAGAACACGCTGTCCTTGCGTTGGAAGGCGGCGAGTGCGACCATTGTGAACTGTTCACAGTGAAGATGCTTCGTGCTCGTCTCGCTTTCTTCCAGGGAGCAGCACCCACAGTACGATTGTGGGGCTCGCGAATGGATCTCGCTTACGAATGGGAGACGGGTCCTGCCCTTTCGCCCGTTCTGTCACCTGATCCGTGCGTCTCCTCGCGCGATCCTGAAGCACACTCCAGTGCTTCTTCAGCTCACGCGGGGGGCGATGATTCTCTTTTCGAGTTTGCTGCTTCTGAGCATTCCTCACGTGATGATAAAGCCGTTGAGAAACTACTAGAGGTAGTAACTCGAGCTGTGGCTAGATGACAGCTAGACTGGCCACAGGAAAAAGAGACCCATAAACCATCTAAGCTTGAGGATAGGTTTTTGTCCAGTGGCAAAGGGGAGGGGCCACAACGTCAGAGGCACCTGTGGCTGAACCTCACGGGCATCAAGGATAAGGACCGAGTGTTCCTCCTTGATGCCCCAGTATCACCTTCTAGCCTGTTCGGTGACTCGGTCAACACAGTCATGAGCAGGATTCAGGAGGTGAAAAAATCTGAGGAAGCGTATGCGAAGTTCCTTCCTTGCCGCACTCAGGGGGAAGGGCCGTCAGCCACCCAGCCTCAACCCGGTCCTTCAAAAAGGGAGGTCCAAAAGCAGAGTGTGGTGAGTCGAGCTCCCCCTCGTAAAGATCGGGGACTGTCTTGCCACCCTCCGCAACCTCCCAGGCAAGACCTCAGGACTATTTTGTAAAAAAAAGAAGAAATCCTGACGGTCTTGCGCCCAGCCCTGTGGGGATGGCCCCCATCGGGATGGGGCGCGTAGTACATCTGAAACCCTCCCCTTCTCGACATCTCCACATAAACCCTCCTTCCCCACCACCTTCGGGGGTCAGCGGTTTCCAGCAAAATGTTAGGTGTTCCATTAGTTCCTGTAACACATCAGGACGCGGAACACCTAACATCCCCTCAAAAGGAAGTATCAAAATTAATGGCCATTTCAGAAAGCCTGGCAGCGTGGAAACTACTGCCAGGGATTTCCGCGTGGGTTCTAAAGACAGTAAAATTAAGATACAGAATCCAATTTTTTCGTCGTCCTCCGCGTTTCAATGGCGTGGTCTCCACTACCGTGAAGCCGGGGCAAGCGATGTTACTGTCACAAGAGCTGCAAACTCTTCTGGAGAAGGGGCCATAGAACGTGTTCCCTCTCTACAGAGAGAGTCAGGTTATTACAGCCGATACTTCCTAGTTCCCAAAAAGGATGGGGGGCTCCGTCCAGTCTTAGATCTTCGAAGCTTGAACCGTTCAGTCAAAGCTCTCAAGTTCAAGATGTTAACTGTAAAGATGATCGTGTCACAAATCCAACAGCACGATTGGTTCGTCACGGTCGATCTCAAGGACGCATATTTTCACATAGAAATTTTGCCACAGCACAGGAGATTCCTGAGGTTCGCTTTCGGGGGCGAAGCTTACCAATATCGGGTTCTTCCATTCGGCCTAGCCCTATCACCCCGCACATACACAAAATGCATGGATGCAGCACTGGCTCCGTTGCGACTCCAGGGCATTCGCATTTTGAATTACATAGATGACTGGCTAATACTAGCACAGTCGCGAGAGATGGTGTTAAAACACAGAGATGTTGTCTTGCTCATCTGGTTTCTCTAGGGTTGAGACTCAACGAGAAGAAAAGCGTTCTCTGTCCCACCCAGAGAACGACATATTTAGGGGTTGTTTGGGATTCGACCACGATGCGGGCACAATTGTCTCCCGCTCGAGTCGAGACCATTCTACACACCCTGAAAAATGTCAGGCTAGGCCAAGATCGTACTGTTCTACAGTTTCAGAAAATGTTAGGTCTCATGGCATCAGCGTCCTCGGTGATCCCTATGGGCTTGCTGCATATGAGACCGTTTCAGTTGTGGCTCAAAGCAAGGGGATTTCATCCAAGGGCCAAACCCCTAAGGCAAATAAGGGTCATGCGCCACAGGCTTCGTACCCTTTCTATGTGGCTCAGACCCCGGTTCCTCACCTTTGGTCCCACTCTAGGGGCGCTATGTCGTCGCAGATTGCTATGGACAGACGCCTCCCTGACAGGCTGGGGAGCGGACTTAAGTGGCCGTCCAGCCCAAGGGGAATGGGAGGGCCATCAGCTCGTCTGGCACATCAACTGCCTAGAGCTGATGGCTGTATTTCTGGCCCTGAAGTACTTTCTCCAGGAGCTGAGAGGCTGTCATGTCCTAGTGCGGATGGACAACACAACGGCAGTCTCTTATATAAATCGCCAGGGAGGTCTGCGTTCGCGCCATCTGAACAAGATAGCGCGACAGATCTTCCTCTGGGCCCAGGACAAATTCCTGTCACTGAGGGCAGTGTACATTCCTGGGAACCAGAATGTGGGAGCGGATTTACTGTACAGACAGAAACTACCGAGCGGGAAATGGAAACTACACCCAAGGTAGGAAAAACAGATATGGCTGAGATTCTACGAAGTAGAGGTGGACCTCTTCGCCTCTCAACAGACAGCGCAATGTCCCCTTTACTTCTCTCTGAGTCACCCAGCCCCCCTAGGTCTGGATGCAATGGCGCATACATGGCCTTTGTTGCACCTTTCCTCTAGTTGCTCTGCTCCCGGGAGTTCTAGCCAGAGTTTGTCAACAAGGGACTTGCCTCTTATTGATAGCGCCACATTGGCCGAACAGAATATGGTTCTCGGAAATAACAAGACAAGACAATATTTCATCCCCAGCCGGAGATGTGAAACCTTCATGTTTGGCCCCTGAGGGGAACCAACTGAGGGATACAGGGCTTTCACCTGATGTTATTGAGACCATTTTGAGTGCTAGAGCTCCCTCCACTAGATCAAGTTATGCCAACAAATTCGGTGTCTTTGAAAGATGGTGTACTGTGCACAGTGCGGATCAAGTAAACTGCCAAGTTGCTACAGTTCTGGATTTTCTGCAGGAAAAATTATCAACAGGCACATGCCCCGCCACTCTCAGGGTTTATGTGGCAGCTCTTTCGGCTTGCCATGCTCTGATTGACGAGGTGCCTTTGGGCAAGCATGTCCTGCTCTCTCGCTTCATTCGAGGAGCTAGGCAGGTTAGGCCTCCCTCTAGAACCAGGATCCCTTCTTGGGACCTAGCAATAGTCCTGGAGGGCTTGGTTGAGACCCCCTTTGAACCATTAGAGTCAGTTTCTGACAAGCTGTAATCTCTGAAAATGTTTTTTCTCATGGCTATAACTTCTCTAAAAAGAATTGGGGATTTACAGGCTCTGTCCATTGTGCCATCCTGCTTAGACTTTGCCCCAGGAAAGGTGAAAGCTATTTTGCATCCTCATCCTGACTATCTGCCGAAGGTACCTTTCTCGACCTTGCATCCAGTCACTCTCGAAGCCTTCTGCCCTCCGCCGTCCACTACGCCGGAGCAGGAGAGACTTCACAGACTGTGTCCAGTCCGTGCTCTTCAGACCTATGTCCACCGCACTAGCCAGTGGCGTAAGTCAGAGCAACTGTTTGTCTGTCATGGTAGTCATAACAGAGGTGCGGCCGCCACAAAACAGACTGTCGCATTGGGTGAGGGATGCTATTGCCCTTTCCAATGAGGCACTTGGTCACACTTCGCCAACGGGCATCAGGGCTCATTCCACAAGGGGGGTTGCCTCTTCTAGAGCTTTGACTGGGGGCGCTCCCTTGCAACATGTTTGTGATGTGGCAGGTTGGTCCTCACCGCACACATTCATAAGGTTTTATGAATAAGTTTGAATGTTCATGTTACTCCGGGTTCTCACGTCCTTGAGTCAACATCGCAAGCTAGTGTCTGAGATTCTCTGCGCTTTGTGACACACTTCACAGCCTGGGGTCTGGACACACTGTGCGGCGGCGTGGGTATTCTCGTTCCCATTGCGCTCAGCACAGCTTGAGTATAGCCTTCGAAAGGGAACACCCCGGGTTACTTCACTGTAACCCTGTTCCCTGAAAAGGCGGGAACGAGAAGCTGCGCTTCATTGCCGCACTGGGATGTCCCAGGATTGCTCTTCAGACAAAATACTGCAGATGCACCTGCTGCACATCTAATTATAGCCTCGCCTCGCTTACGACACATTCCAATGACGTCACGCAGGCTATAAATATAGTTCAATTTCATTGATGTTGTTTTACACATATTCACAGCTGGTCACGACTAAAGACGTTCCCATTGCGCTCAGCGCAGCTTCCCATTCCTGCCTTTTCAGGGAACAGGGTTACAGTGAAGTATCCTGGGGCGTTCTGCAGTTAGTCCTATCTTGTCGGATCGGCATGGAATGGAACGGTAAAGTAAAGCAAAGAGAATGGTTTGACTGCACGGTGGAAAGGCGGCTAACGAGAAGTATGAAAGATACACGTACACATGTGACGCCAGAGTTGCAGTTTTCTTAGATTTCAAAAGTAAAATGCATAGTCAACAAAACCATATTTTCAAAATATGAATGACAGAAATGTATGCACTTAATTATGTTCTTATACATTTTTTTAAAATAGTATTTTTCATGGTAATATGTGGTGGATTATTGTAATGCCATATGGAACAACTATTTTTTAACCCTCTGGAGTCTGAGGCTGATTTGGGGCCTGGAGAAGTTTTGACATGCTCTGACATTTCATACTCAGATACAAATGTATAGTATAATGCAATGTAAGTCGCTTTGGATAAAAGCGTCTGCCAAATGCATAAATGTAAATGTAAATAAATGTAAATGGATTATTGTAATGCCATATGGAACAACTATTTTTTAACCCTCTGGAGTCTGAGGCTGATTTGGGGCCTGGAGAAGTTTTGACATGCTCTGACATTTGTGCTTTTTCAGTTGTTCATAAACATATAAATGACACAAGTGTCATTACACTGTATTCAGCACAAACTAGGCTACAATAATATGTGAGGAACATGTATGTACATGTTTGTGTTTTTGAAGGAATAACGTTTATGCGTGGTTATTGAAAAAACAAAAAACTTAAGTCACTGAAATAAGGCCAAAAAAAGTATAGTAAATCTGTGTTTACAATACTTTAGGGTATTGGAGGTTGTAGACTAGAGTTTTTGCTTCAGAATTATGTAAAAATTATGCTGACTACTCATTCATTTATAACAATATATTGATTTAGTTTTTGTAAGACACTTTTTGCCAAGGAACACAGTATGCGTGGAGGCGTGAATCACCGTGAATAATGATGAATAATGGCTCATTCTCACCTGAGAAGACAAAATGACTTGCATATTAATGAGGCATTTCAGTCAGGTAGGCTGTGAAAAAAACCTTCTGTGATGTCTCAAGCTCATCATGGTATATGAAACATACAGAAAAATATTATTACAATATAAAGTAATGGTTTTATATTATACTTTAAAATATGATGTATTTCTGTGATGCATAGAGTCTGAATATAGGCTTTTAGTTTAAAAGCATGCACATTTGGAGAAATATTGGATTCTCATATGTTTATGCCAATTTTCTATACAGAGGAGTTATATTTATTTAATATTCAATGTCATTACTATGAGCGCTGGTGTTTTCAATTCATACTTGCAGTCGGAGGGCGCTCTCTGTGCATTTTTAGTCCACAAATTCATCTAAAGAAGAAGAGGCTATTCCATGAATGGTGTTTTCAATTCATACTGCAACCGGAGGGCGCTAAAGAAACAAAAACTCATCTAAAATTCATCTATAGAAGAAAAGTAAACAGGAACTAACTGCATGCCTTCTAGAGATGGCTAACCATGGCTTTTACACCCAGATAAACACTTTTCAAGATAATAAATACACGATTGAGAGACGATGTCTGCATGTATTGACTGAATTTGCGTCTGAATAGCGCTGGCTCCGTGGGCGTGGCCGCATTAGTGGGTAATGAGCTGAATCACGGACTTCTGACATGACTCTCTTTTCATACAGATTACATAAACACAGAATGTTTGTTTTCGATTTGACTTACACGATTTAAAACCTGACATTTCAACGTTTTTTTAGACATAAGTGTAATTTTTTTGTGATTAGTATTCACTAAGTTACCGTTCATTTTCTGAGAACTATCAGATTGGAGTTCGTTCAGAGGGAGACGAGAGATCACGCATCATGTTAGTTTTCTTTATTTTACAAAAAGCACAACATTTTGTTTTTACTCTGAGTGTATACAAATAAAAGAAGACATTCTATAGTTTCAATTGATATATTACTTATGTCTCTATGACAAAAAATGACGGAGTATTTTAAGTCTGTTTTTAAGTCAGCCCTAATCGTGACAGCCCTAATCGTGGCAGCCCTAATCGGAGATAAAAAGTCACAATTACCTTTTTTGTTTTCTATTAATGGCGGAAATATGCTTTTATAGGTTCCACATTTGTAAGAGGAAAAACCATAGAGATGCACAATCCAGCACACATTCTTCCTCCTCTCCCACCTCTTCTCCCTTGTCCTGATCCATCTACTCCTCTCCTTCATCTATTCCTGTCAGGAAATGAACAGACAGAGGATCCAAGTGCAAGTATAACAATATTTATTGACAGAATACGCTGTACAATAACTTCACTCCAAATGGACAGTCGATGCAGAGACTGAAGCGTGCAGAGACGGTGGCGTGCAAAGTGGTGACGAGCTGGGTGGTGCAGGGCTGCAACGGGTATCAGAGACCAGGGATAATCCAGCCCAGAAAGCAGGGCACACGCCGACAGTCCAGAGATCCGAGAACCAGAATGAGACAAACAGAGAGCCCGACACCAGGACAGCCTGCAACGAACTGACAAAGATGACATGTAGACACGCGCATTATATAACACGCACAAACAAGACACGGCTGGCAACAGACCCCAATCAGACCATAATGGGTGACACCCACACAATCATTCACTCACACACATACACACACACAACAAACACACGAGGGCGAGTAAATTAATCCATCAACCATGACAATTCCTCTCCCTCACCTAGACATAATTTTTTTTCTCTCTCTCTCTGCTCCTCTGTGTTGTTCTGCATCCACACTGAACAAAACCAATTCAAAGAGTCCTATTTTACTCTGTCCATTTAATAAAAAGAACTTCAACACCTGAGTATATGCTTCCAACTGAGATTGGAATCTGCTATTTCTCAATATTTCAGTGATCTGCCAATTACAGTTTTTTTTCAACTGCTTGCACACATTTTCCAAACTTTGCCTCTTTTTTCAAATCTTTACACACAAATCCAAGAATTGCACACACAAAATGCAAAATGCCTCATCTCTTGCAAAATTAAGCACTGCATTCAAAATATCACAAGATATCTCAAAAGCAAACATTTGTCTTACGTTGCAAACACCTTTGCCATAATATTCTGTTTTTGGATATATCATATACACGCAGTTATTCAAAACCTAAAGCTCTTCTTTCATGAGCTCCTATGTACATTTCTGTACAAAACTGAAAGTAATTGTCAGAGAGATGTTGAAAAATTCACGGTAAACATGAAAGCAAGATTGAAACGGTTTATTTTTTTACTGTAAGCATCTGTGGTTGAGAATACAGTATTACACAGTACGAAAAAAAAGGAATAGATTAACCATGTGTAGTTGGACAGAAACAATGGTTGTGTTTGAAAAAGGAAATCAAGATACTTCCTGTTAGATTTTTGTGTGTTAAATAGAGAATTGTATGTTGTGTTTTGCAAAAAGTGTTTATGAAATTGAAAACTGAGTTGAAGGCCAAGAAGTAGCATATGGTTTTGCAAATTTGGTGTGTGGTTCTGGTGTTTGAGTCACAGGTTTCAGAAATTGTGTGACAATAAGGATTTTGTGTGGAAGTAGTTGAAAAAAAAAAACTGTAAAAATACTTGTCAATTGTTTCAGTATTTGTTTGATATATTTTTTCAATACTTTAGAGTTGCTGTTGCTGCAAAAGTAGAAGTTTTATAGTATATTTAAAAATTGGAACATTCGGTCTTCATTTCTGACATGCTGTGTTAAGCATATGTATAAAAAAAAATAAAAATAGGAAGATCCATGGTTTTAGTATAGGGTAAGCTTTTATGAAAAGAAAATGTAAGCATTTAAGAAACGTGTTAATTGACTGCATTTTGTGTGAAAAGGACATGAATTGTATTAATGGTATGGTCACAACAGACAGATGTTGTGCTAATTGTGTTTAGAGTTTTGAAAATGTGACTACAGATTGGACAAAAGCATGTTAGCAATTGAAAAAAAAAAACAATTTATGTGAAAAATCATTCAGAAAATTAAATAAAAATAAAAGTTCATAATTTATGTAATGCTCCCTGTTGTTAGTGTTTTTAGTTCAGTGTGTTATGAAGGACATGTATGTTTTCTGATTGATAATTGTTGCCATTGATTGGTGGAAAGAGCTTATTTTGAGACAAATATCAAGTGTTTTGTTGGTCTGAGTGAGTTTTTGAGGTGAGATGAACTGTTTGCTCAAGAATTATCTTGGTAATGCAGACTTTATGAAGAGTTTTGAAAATGAGGCTTCAGTACTGAGCAATACTTCTTAGCAATTGAAAAAAAAAAAAAAAAAAACTGAAAAAAAACAAATCGCTGCATTTCTCATCCATTCATTCTTTGTGCAGTAATACAGTTAGTAAAATGAAAAGATCTTATCCTGTAAAAGTTCATAATTTATGTCATGCTGCTTGTTGTTAGTGTTTTTAGGTCAGTGTGTTATGAATAACATGTATGTTTTCTGAATGAGAATTGTTGCCAGTGTCATGGTGTAACAAGATTATTCTGAGACATGTATGAAGTATTTTGTTGGTCAGAGTGAGACTAAGATAAGAGTGAAGATCACTTGACAGGTAGCTCATCACGTGGCAGAAGTCAAAGAAAAGAGAGACTTCTTAATGTCAGAATTCAAAGGCTGTATAATTTGTAATAACAGATGACACATCACATGCTTGTAGATAGTATTTATTATATTCATACTCATATCTTAAATTTATTTTGTATTTATGAAGTAGTATGACTCCTCCAAGATTATGTACCAAAAAAAACAAAAAAACATTGTGATACTCGATACACCCTACTAAATTTAGATACAGAAACTATAACACTTAGAAAAATATAAAGTTTACCACAGAACATCCATGTTATGTGATCCCTCTGCTTAGGTCCTGTAGCTTATATTTTAGTGTGTGTGTGTGTGTGTGTGTGTGTGATTTTGGGAAATATATAAATTCTATGCTGAGCACAAGCCCAGAAAAACAGGTTTTAAAAAGCAGTCAGTTTTAGTATATATCATAGTGCATTTTTCAATATTATACAGCTGGACCATTGTTTGTGTGAATTTTTGGATGTGTGTGATCCAGGGAAACCTGGCACAGCCCATCGAGCAGAGACAGGCTCAATGCCAGCAGGTGGAATTAGCTAGATAATGGAAAAATATGTCATGGTAATACAGAAAGAGAGAAAAAGAGAGAAACTGAAGACAAAGAGGAGGAAGAGGAGGAGGAGAAAGGTGATGGAAAAGCTGGTAAAGAGAAGGAGGAAGAGTAAATTGTTTTGCTGGAGATGGAGTCAGGTATAGATATTTGTGTATTATTGCACCATTATTTGAAATGTGCGAATGTGCGTTTGTGAGTGTGTCCGAGAGTGCATTTGAATGCATATGTATTTTTATCTATTCTATTTCTTTGATCAGCAATAAATAACAATAATGAAATTTGTGTTTTGTGATGAGAAGATGGAGTTAATTTAGCAGTTATGATCTCTGGGGTCTGATACAGCAAGATCTAAGAATATTGTGTCACTTTTGTACTGATTTTTTTATTAATTTATACCTCTAATATGTGAGAAACAATAAGATTAAATTAAATAAAAATGAGAAAAGTACTAAAAAATCAAGACTTGTGTGGCTTACAGTTTGGAGAAAGAGTCAAGAACTCTTGATGAAGTTGAAAAATGAACAGCAGGTTTATGCTATTCATTATAATTGGGCTTCAGTAGGTAATGTGGTTCAGGTGCAATATTATAATGAATTGTGTTGTGTTCAGTTGTGATTTGTTTTTTGATTTACATTGAAACACAAGATACTAGCCCTAAAAGACACAAGAACATTACACCTCACATCACAGACAACATCTTAGAGGTCGGAATTATATATACTAAAAATAATATGCATAAAATAATGTGAAAGAGAATGACACCTATGATGATAAACATTTTAGATTTCAGCCTCACTTCTTTCCGATTATATTTCTTTTTTTTCTTCATAATTTAGTCCTTTGGCTTGCCAAACTGATGGTTCACAACTAATGTTCATGTGCAGCAGGGACAAATGCTCCAGACCTGCTCACACCGCTGAGCTGGAGAGTTTGACCCACCCCACCTCAGTATAGGCCCCTGTGATATGCCAGTATAATGCTGCCATCAGTTTGGTCCAGGATGTCTGCACCTCCGGGGTAAAGCACTCTCCAAAATCCTCTGCAAGTATTTCCAGAATAACCCCGCTTAAGATCTGTTGTGAAAAGAAATAAAATAAAATGTTGAAAGAGGATTGAAAGAGAGAACAAAGAGATCATTGGTTGGTTTAGTAATTGATCTAGCTTTCCCTAGGCTTACAGTGCATATTGGTATAGGTAAAGGTGTCTTAATTAACAAAAGTGTCTTCATTTTTATTCATAACCTTGGAGGAAGTTATTTAGGAACCTTGGAGCAAGTGTTTTATAAATCATGTTTTATGATTTATAAAACTCCTCTAATTCATAGCACTAACACTTTGTGTCAGTGGGCAAAATCATTATCTTAAATCTTATCTTTCTTACTTTGAAGTACATTGGCTCCACTTTGTATTTGAGGGCATGTGCTTTTCCCACTAGTCCCAGCACAGACGAAACCTTCTCTGGGTCATGAAGGTTCTCCACAACTGTGTTGATGGCATTCATGATACGACGGGCATGTTTCCTCAGCTGAGAGTTTTTCTCCATCTCTTCTGGATCTTCCATGTCCTGGAACTGACTGAAGTACTGCTTTGCTGAGGGGAAGTTTACAAAGAATCTGAGAAACAGAGAAACAAGACCATCTAATATTGTAGCCAGAGTTTAGTAGACTTCCAAGTGAACATTTTAAATGATAAGGTATGATTTCTCTTACCCAGTAACACAAACTGTGGCTTTTTCATAAAAGAAAAAAGCACTGTAATTGCTTTAATATTGTGTCATTCCATGTCAAATCAACCAAATTTTGGAAACTTTCGCCAGCTAAAATTTTTGATTTTGTTAATATTTTTCTGTACAAAGACAAACAAAAATAGTGATGAAAGACAAAATATTAAATGTCATAGATGTATATTTACTGAGTAATCCACTATTTTGTAGAGGGGTGTCAAAATGACCATTTTCACCTGAGATTTGGAGCCAATTTACAGGGGTGTAAAAATGACTTTAGAAAGATGGCAGCATCATTATTTTATTTTTACGCAGAGATTGGTAGGTCTATTAGTAAAATCTGTTGACTTTAGCAATCTTTGTTTCATTATATGCCAACTGTTCAGTTATGTCATAATATGTTAGTCTTGTTTCTATTCTTTAAGTGATCCTTTGTTTTTATTTGGCCATGGTCCCTTTAAGAACCACTAGGTGTCAGTAAGGAATGATGTCATGGGTCTATTCAGGAAATAGTTGAGCAGCACATTTATTGTATCCTAGCTAATCCTGTAACATCTGCATACATCTTATGCCCTTTGTAGCATCGTGGCGTGGGTATGTATTGATTGTTTCTAACAACATCTACGATTGTACATCATTATTTGGTGACATTGTTATGTTTTGTGTAGTTTATTGTTAGAAGTCTGTTATTTACTATCTACAGTACTATTGCAATAGAGTAATATTATATGCTGATGATTGTACTGTTCCTAGGCTTTAAAGTTCATATTACTTATAAATAAGTGATAAATAAGTGATAAGTGATTGACTACAGGTAAAATTTTATATTGTATATTACATTCAGAAATGTCTATTAAAATGCATAAACAGTTAAAAAACACTAAAATACTGTAACAGTAAAACTAAGGGATTTAATTC
Source organism: Anabarilius grahami (assembly GCA_003731715.1). NCBI lineage: Eukaryota > Metazoa > Chordata > Actinopteri > Cypriniformes > Xenocyprididae > Anabarilius > Anabarilius grahami. Next base: position 400,745 of record RJVU01079414.1, read on the forward strand.
ATATGGTTTGAGTTGATATATCTGTGCGTAGTGCTGATTATATCCATGTACATTTCAGTTTCACCTTTCCATTGCAACGTCAATAAACCTGTGGGCAAGAGACAACTGTCTTCAGAGTCTTGATGTTATGGAAGAGTTAACCTGGCTGTCTAGTTATATACAGAACATATACTGAGGGCAGCACAGTGAAACCACGACTTTTAAAAAGGCAAGATAACGCAGTGCAGGCCAACCAGATTACAATAAAAGCATTGTCACCCACGGCCAGTGGACAACTATCAGACTACAACTGAGTGGAAAGATTCACCTACAGAGCGTGCCATGGCAACTGAAGCATCTTCATTAAAGACACGCTCTCGTGCTTCATGTACATCGTCAACTGGGTCAGCAGCAGCTAAGTCGAGAGCGAAGGCAGAGGCAGCTAAAGCACGGCTTGCTTTTGTCGAAGAGGAAGTTAATTTAAAGTTACAGAAAGCCAAGCTGGAGGCATCTATGGAAATGCTTAAGCATAAGAAGGAGACCGCAGCAGCCATCGCAGAAGCTGAGGCGCTTGAAGCTGCTATTGATGAAAATATGGAGAAACAGAGTTGCAGACTAAGTTTAAATTCTGTCCCCTTGGAAACCACACAACGCACTGAACAATATGTTATTGACCAAACTAAAGTACGAGAGACAGAACCCCAGCTGTGTGATGACGTTCCCCCCAAGACAGAACCAAGCCCAAGCTACAGCATTTCAGCTTTACATCTTAAACCTGAAACTAAACCTTTCCTTTCACACCAAACTGGTTCTGCTTTTCAAACACCTCACATTACTGCAAAACAGCCATGCATCTATGAAAATGAGCACGCTCGTGAGTCATGCGAAGTTAGATTTGAGACCAGCCGTGCTATTCCGGTGCAACATTTCAGACAGCAAAATAACAGTGGTCATCCTACTCCTTTGTCTTACTCCATATGTATATTACATTCAGAAATGTCTATTAAAATGCATAAACAGTTAAAAAACACTAAAATACTGTAACAGTAAAACTAAGGGATTTAATTCATATGGTTTGAGTTGATATATCTGTACGTAGTGCTGATTATATCCATGTACATTTCAGTTTCACCTTTCCATTGCAACGTCAATAAACCTGTGGGCAAGAGACAACTGTCTTCAGAGTCTTGATGTTATGGAAGAGTTTACTTGGCTGTCAAGTTATATACAGAACCAGTGGCGCAAAAAGTGGGTATGCGCTATATGCGGCGCATAGGGGCGCCGCACCATGGGGGGCGCCAAAGCGATGGTTAATTTTTTTTTTTAAATAATAAAAGTTATATAAATTTATATAAAAGTTATATAAATTTTAGAGGACTAACAGGCTAGAGTAGGCGCCAGTGCCCTCATAAGATTCCATCATAGAATTTAGACATAGAAGGGTAATATCGCGAGTGGGCGGGGCGCAGCGCTGAGTGAGCAGCAGTAACGTTAGTGAGTTGTAATTGAAACTCGAAAAAGATGGATAAAGCAAAAAACCTATCGGGGGCTAAAAATAGAAAAAGAAAGAGGGAAAAGGAGATGGCATGTCAAGGGATGCGACAGCAGCTAAATAAGTGGATGGTGAAAGGTGTAGCGGTTCGTACAGTTATTAATCAATTTATGGGTGGAATATGAATATAATAATTCATAAAGCTTTATGAATTATTATTATGCACATACCGACCCAAGGGGGAATTAACCATATATGGTGAATTAATCACAACGAATTGTAATCAATTATATATATGATTAGTTCTGGTTTAATAATTATTTAGAGAAACTGTTCGTTTGTCTGGCAAACTATAGCTCCTCAGAATGTTATAAAAAGGAAGGTCTGTTCTTTGGCCACGAGAAAGACTTCCTATTCTAGCATCCAAACGTAAAGCAAGGATATAGGATCAAAACGTTAAAGTGACCTGGTTTTTGCTGAATGAGCAAGAGAACAAAGAGCATGGATATAATGTATTTAATATATGCAAACTACGACTACAGAGGTTATACGTCTAAATACATAATATACAAATATATACAAAAAGGGAACATAGAGACAGGAAAGGAAGGAAAGAGAGAAGGCAAATAGCAAAATCTAACAGTCCTTGAAAGCCAGCACAGAAATCAGTTTCATTATCTAAGATTCAGAAACGGTACTTGCATCAGTTTGCTTGCGGGGTTTCAGGTCAGTGCGGCTGCAGTTCATTGGCTTCTTCCGTTTCCGCAGGAGGGTTTGAACTGAGGACGTGAAAGTTAGTTTCGCCGGAGAGCTGGTGGTCCCGTGATGAGCGCGATGGAAGCGTGTCGCCGTGACGTCCGGGAGAGACGTGCGTGAGTGATTCAGGGCCGTCGGGAGAACACACCGGGAGAATCCTGGTGTTCCTCTTTTATGACAGATAAGCCGACACACCTCCTTGAGGTGGAATAGCCAATGACATAGGTGCAAAGTTGGCGGGCAAGCTTTTCCCTTTGTCTGGTCTTTTAGCTGAATTTGCATACTGATGACTATCAGATCGGATTCCGAGATCGAGTATTTTCTTCACAATATCATTAAACACATAGAAAAATGCATTTGTCAGCTATGTGACATACTTCAGTGAATAGCTCGAGTCCGGAGCTTTACGGAGAGATCAAACTCAATAGATCAGAAAGGCATATAAAAGAAGTTATGGTTTACAGACAAAATTCCATCATTAAAACTAAAACTAACTCAACTACAGTTATTTACTAAGTCTAAACATTACGAAACGTGCACACACTCGAGATACATGATGGGTGCATACATGGATGTGACTTGGCATAGTTATATTTTACATATACAGTCAATAATGTATGTTTGTGTGTTTTTGTGTGTGCCTGTGTGTGTGTGTGTTGGGTGTTGGAATGTGGATCTGGCCCGTAGTCCACATGGGGGGCCCTTTGATGTCCCAAGAGCTAGTAAATTGGGCCCTTTGTTTTACCTCGAAGGGTAATAAAGGTGTCAGAGTGTTTGTTTTTCTCTAGACCGGCCGGAGCCGAGATGAGACTTCACAACCCAGTCCAGCATGCTAAAAGCGTTCTGAACATTCCAAAGTTTATTGATTATCCTGATACGTGTGCAATATGTTACAGACCCCCCCTTCGGCCAACGAAGTTCCTGTCCGGACTTCGTTGGACGGTAACCAAGTTCGATGGCACATGGATCCGGATGGTCACGCAGCAGGTGGTTCCTACTGGTCCTTGAGGAAGGGCAGATAGGCACTTGTCCGTGGACTCTTGCATCCCTTTGATCCCTTTGGATAGGATGAAGGCCAGCTGGCAGCAGTCCAAGCTTGGGCTCTAGGTGAGCTGGTCAGGACAGGCAGTCGGGAGAGTGCCTGGAGGGCTGCATCGACGGGAGTACTGTCACTTAGCTGGGACCCCCCTTTGTCAATCCTCAGTTCCAGTCCTGGATCTAAGGTGTGATGGTGATTCCTGGAGGGGGATGGGATTTCCGGTTCTGACTGGTCCTCTTTGCCTGAGAGACAGTACACTGCCAGACTGCAGCAGTGAAGGATGGAACCCAGGGGTACCTGGATCCACTTACTTGGATTGGGCAGGCTGACCCGAGTGGCAGTGTTATGCTGATTGTAGGTTAGGGTGGCAGCATGAGTGGGGGTGTGGACGAGCAGTCGATCACCCACAATCTCGGCTTGTGTTCCGATGACTTGGGTGCGAGGCTTGGCCTCGGCAGGGCAGCGCGTGTTGCTGGTCATGGGCTGCAACCGGCCCATTCCTTCAGTGGGGTTTCTGAGGAAAAGCTGGTTTGGGCAGAAGTACTGAAAGTCTTTGGTGAAACTACACCTGCAAAAGTGGGGAGCCAGGCACAGCTGTGGGTTGCTGTTGTGGTAGGCTACCACATCTGAGGTGTGTTTCTTGGCATGGGTGTTACATTGCCACCATCTGACATTGACCTTGTCCTTGGGTCTGGAGATGTTATCTGGTTCACCGCTGGGTAGATTGAGAAGGACAGCCACCTCATTCTGCTTGGGGTCGACGTGCAGTAGGATGGCCGCACCCAGAGAGTTAGCGAGGTGGGCTGGAACAGTCTTGGTGGGTCTGCCAGTAGCAAAGTCCAGAACAGTTTGCATAGGATACTGAGGAATCCTATTCATAGCCACTCTGTCCATAGAGAAACTAACTTCTCGCAGCAGGTCTGTCATCAGAGCCATAACCAGCTGATTTTGGGCAAAGTCATTTTGGAAGACTGTAAACAGCTGCTTCATTGAGTTCACCGTTTGGATCAGCAGGAAACTGTGAGTACAGGGAACCACCAAAATACCTTTCCAGTATTTGCAGATGATTTGCAGGGTTTGGCTCTGTGTTGCGAGTTGTTCTCTCAGCTGTAGGCGGAGCTTGTTGAGATGCTGATGAGTGGAGTAGGCTGTGATGAGACTCGAGTCTCCTGGTTGGTACAGGTGCAATGGCAGTGTCACCTGCCATGCTGTCACTAGTTCAGTGGGGGACACCTGAGTTGGTCCCTGCATGGTGTCTGTGATGGCCATGAGCATCAGAGGAAGTTGTACAGTCCAGTCTTTCTGGTTGACTGACCATGGAAACGTGACTCCTCTGTGTTGCAGTGGAGCTCTGTGATTTGCGTTTGCAGTCTGGACTTGACAGCAAACTTGACATCCTCTGACATACTCTGCCACATCTTGCTGCATGCTGGGCCAGTGTGCCACTTGTTTTAATGTCTCATCCGTGGTTCTGGTACCATGGTGTTTGGCACATGGTGTGTCGTGGGCATATATCAGTTTACCCCCCTTTTGGCCCTGTGACATTACAAGCTTTGGCGTTGTGAGGTCATCAGGGACATGTTTGAGGATGTTCAGTCCCACACGCAGCATGTAGTCGATCCCATGCAGTCGTTTGTGGCTAGGGGCCGCCGTGGGACCAGATGCCGTGAACGGGAGGTTGGAGGGGTATGAGTGGTGGTGCAAAACATTTCGCATGGAAGTGTTGGCAAGTTTGGTTGTCAGTGGCAGTGGCAGTTAGGCGGGAAATGTTGCAGGAACAGTCCGCTGGCTGCGGGTTGTTGTTGCCACACTAAGGGTGGGTGACTGGGGTGGGGGTACCCGTAGGTTGCCGTGTGTTGTGCCAGTCTTGGCACGGGCAGTAGTTTGGACGTTTGCGCCTTTGTCACGCCCTGGTTGCTTTAAGCGTCCTTTCACCTTTTCCCAATAAACGATCATGTTGTGTGTTCTGGTGAGGTGATTACGTGTTTGGAACAGGTGTTGATGTTTCACCTGCTTGTTGCATTCAGTCTTGAAACCAGTTTGCTTCCAGCCCAGAAGATGGCATGTGAAACGAGGTCTGGCATAGTGTGAGTCTGTGCACATGAGTTCTCTGATGTTATGGGCTGAGGAGACGTGAAGGGTTTTGAGGGTAGCTGCTGCTTCACCATACTGACATGACTGGGGACCCCACCTGCAGTTCTGTGGTTGGCAGGGTTGGTTGCTTAACCATTGTACCCCTGCACTTGCCTGTAGGATGCCCTCATGGATGTAGAAACGTCCGTCGACATAGGCCGTGGGCATTCTTTGGCACGCATTCTCTTTGAGGTACCTGTGACAGGTTGGTTGCTGTTGTTGGGGTACCATTATCTCAAGTGTCAATGCTGGTGTGCTGTTGTCACAGTTTTGGCAGGCAGCTGAATCTCTGCTCCGTGCAGACTTGTGCTTTCTGGCACGTCTTGACAGGGGCATTTGCTGGTTCAACTTCCTGAAGTTGATGGTGGGTTGCCACTTGCTGTCTGGTTTGACAATGGACCAGATGGGGACTAAATAAGTGCTGTTGCATGGGCAGATAACACCTTTTCCTTCTGTTGAATGAACAAACTCCTGCACTGGTTCATGTGGGGCGATGTGACTTTTGTACTGCCTGACGAAGGTGGGAGGAGCATTTGGGTGTGTTGCCATGTACACCGTGTGAGGTTTAGTGAGACCACAGTCTAAAAGATCTTTGGCAAATGTCACTTTGAAGTTGTTCAAGACCTGTCTGAGTTTTTGACAGTCTGCATCATTCTTTGGGGCATTTGCATCTTTCTGGATCTGTTGGCCTTTAGACTCAAACCTTGGGAATGGCTCCTCCGTTGTGGTGTCGGCTGTCAGGTTGGCTGTCAGAGGTGCAGCGCTTTCCTGAGTTTCACAGGCAGGCTGGTTAGCAACTTCGGGTGCTACAAGGTGTTGGTCCTCCATCAGCTCCGTTCTGCGCACCTGTTCTGTGGGTACCAGTTTGATGGAAGTGATGGAGATGCTCTTGAAGGATGCTGTGAAACTTGTATTGCTTAAGCTTCCTTCTGGGACCATGGCAACTGGTATTAAGTTAACGACTGTTAACCTGAGTTCAAAGTCATAGGGGTTTGCATGCATGATTATATAATTCTTTGGTTTGATTCCGTTAACTGTGCAGACAGTTAGTGGAATGTAGGCTAGACACTTAATTGTTGATAGCCAAAAGGACCACGTGGGTCAATTTGTGTGGGTGAGTGCCGGATTTAAATAAAGATTGACAGGCGGTAGTTCTAAAAGTCCTTTGATGACTCTCGCTGCTCGGTCGTCTATCTATTATTCAGTTTTCCGTGATGGCTCTCACAGGCTCTGCCTTTACATGAACTGAAAGAAAACAAACACAGTAGAAAAGCAAAACAGAACAGAATAGGATGGCTGCAATTAAATGAGAAATAGAGCAGTCAACAAATAGGAAGGAATAGGAGTAGAATAGCAATAAAATAAAACAAGAAGGGCTTAGGGGGGAGAAGTGAAACTTAAGCTTCCTACCACAGCGGGGTTTATGACGAGGTCAGGCGTGTGCACTGTTGCGTCATAAAACCTAGAGGGGTGGTATGGCTTAAGAGTATAAGGGTTGGCCAGCACCTGAATGATCGAAGAATATGTAATATTCTGTGGTTTTCAATTAGGTGAAGTGACTGTATGTCATTAATTTAGGCCTGGGTGAATCGTGGGTGCTCAGATAAGAACTCAATGGCGGGCGACCTCTCCTAGACGTTCAAACACTCGACTGCGGCGTCCGTGGCAACCTGTCCCCTTTGTACCACGGTGCAACCTCTCAAACAGGGAACATCAGCACAATTGCGCACTTCGGCAAGGTATTTGCGCCAACGGCCAGATTGACCGGTCAAAATTGAGTTTTCCCTGAACTCAGAGTCTGTCCCCTTTACGGGCAGTTACTCCAAATGGGCGGTTCTGTCGTGCAGAAGCCTGAGCAGGGAAATTAAACCAAAATTGCCTTTGTCAAACTGGACTCGTTGCCTCCCTGTACCTGACACACAACTCGCTGACGTCCTTGCGTGTTGCCCGTGATACGAGGTCAGAATGTCCCCGATTCACACACAGTCAGTGCAAGACCCGCCAGGCCAGGCAGCTCCACTCACTGGAACTCACTGGAGCAGCCGTCAACTCACCACCGGGTGCTAAAAGGGCCTTGTCTGCAAGTACACAAACAGTCAAGTAAACACCACTTAATTGTAAATTTAAATCTCAATTTAAATCTTGTTTAAACCAAATTTAAATAATTAAGTGTGTAGGACAAAAGGATAGGGGTCTACAAATGAAATAGCTAGAAGCAGAACAAAATAGACAAAAGACAAAGTAAAACAAAAACAATTCAGATGCACTTGATTCAACTTTGAATTAAACTCTGTTCAATTTAAATTAAACGAGTGCACAGAATAACAGAATGGGAAAAGAGAAAGCAAAGAGGACAATTCAGATGCACTTGATTCAAATTTGAATTAAACCTTGTTCAATTAAATTTAAATGAGTGCATAGAATGACAGAATGGGAAAAAGAAAGTAGAAAGCCTTCCCTATTTGTGAGTTTCCCTAAAGAGAATTGCTTCTTGATGAGCAAAATGCCAACTGATTGACACTACTTAATTTTAAAATTCAATTAATAAGTGTATAAAGTAAGGGAGGCTTGGGTGTGCGTGAATGTTATTGCCAGCCAATAACAAACAGGACACAGAACTAAGAGTGAATACAATAAAGCATTAAGTAATACAAAGGAAATAATTTCCAAAGTAAATGAAAAAAAAAAAACTCCAGAGAAAGAGGGGGAGAAGAGTAAAAAGGGAATAAGTTAAACCAAATAGAGTAAAACAAAATAAAGAAATCGAATAGAGTATATCTGTGAACACAGGAAAAGACACACAGATGGCAGAGAATTGACTTCCGGAAATGTCCACAAGGGGAGCACTTTCAGAAATTAAATTCTCTTGTTGGAAGGGAAACTAAATTTAAATTAAAAATTGAAACGTATTTAAATCAAACTCAAATCAGTAAACCCTATTCCAAAAACGATTGAAAAGCATAACCATCAAAAGCAAATTACTTTTACCCCCAAGCAGATTAGCAGCAACAGATAATTTGGAAACAATTCAGTTCAAAGTATGGAGAGCAGCTTTAACTCAGAACGTCCACACGGTGGCGTCAATGAGTCCACACAACCAATAAGTAGGGAGGGGTGCCACACCTGAACAGACTGTCCTCTGGCGTCTGGTCAGAGTTACTGCATCCACCTTCTTTATTTCGTGATATAAAAATGAGCGCGTCTGTAGGGCTCTGACCCTTTACGGCTGATTTAACTGCACGATCACGATTACAAACTTTTTAGAATCTCAGCGGATTCTTTGGTGCCGATTTACTGGACACAACTATGCAACATTTAATCACGAGTACACAATTTCTGGAATCTCGGCGGATTCTTTCATAAATATATATGTACCGTTTTACTCACGGGTACACAACTTTGGGAATCAGTCCCTTTTGGTGCAAACTTTAATGCACACGACACGAATATGTAACATTTGCCGGATTTCTTCGCCGCGGTTACGGGTCACGTTGGATCAGGACGTGGACCAGCTCCAAAATTTTACACATCAATCGATAAACCAGATGAACTGCTCTCCGATTAGATTTGTAAGGGGGATCACGTGGTTTGGGTAGCTAGGCCAAATGACGTCACCCAGGAGCGAGCCAACTATTGTGAATTATTGGACGACACAAGTAATTCAGATATAATAGCGGCAGATAAGGCCTTTTGAAAGAGACGCGGGAATCTCGCCACGACTCTCTAAACGCGCTGAATACGATTCAATTCGTTTATTCAAGCGAAAATTAATATTCAAACTGTATTGCAAAAGATTGTCGCCCTCTTGCATACGAGTCTGAATATCAATGGACTGCAGTATTATTTCACGTTCAACAATTTACTACCGTGTTTTTAGACACAAAGCAGCTTGTTAACGTATCTTCAAAGTGAGGAGGACGCGTGCGTCTTCTCACTGAATAAAGCGTGCATACACATTTATACAAATCACACACAAATTATTCTAAATTAATCGTTTACCAAAAACCAAGTTTAAAACGTGCCCGCATTCTCCACCAAATCTGTAGCGGTTCATACAGTTATTAATCAATTTATGGGTGGAATATGAATATAATAATTCATAAAGCTTTATGAATTATTATTATGCACATACCGACCCAAGGGGGAATTAACCATATATGGTGAATTAATCACAACGAATTGTAATCAATTATAATGTGATTAGTTCTGGTTTAATAATTATTTAGAGAAACTGTTCGTTTGTCCGGCAAACTATAGCTCCTCAGAATGTTATAAAAAGGAAGGTCTGTTCTTTGGCCACAAGAAAGACTTCCTATTCTAGCATCCAAACGTAAAGCAAGGATATAGGATCAAAACGTTAAAGTGACCTGGTTTTTGCTGAATGAGCAAGAGAACAAAGAGCATGGATATAATGTATTTAATATATGCAAACTACGACTACAGAGGTTATACGTCTAAATACATAATATACAAATATATACAAAAAGGGAACGTAGAGACAGGAAAGGAAGGAAAGAGAGAAGGCAAATAGCAAAATCTAACAGTCCTTGAAAGCCAGCACAGAAATCAGTTTCATTATCTAAGATTCAGAAACGGTACTTGCATCAGTTTGCTTGCGGGGTTTCAGGTCAGTGCGGCTGCAGTTCATTGGCTTCTTCCGTTTCCGCGGGAGGGTTTGAACTGAGGACGTGAAAGTTAGTTTCGCCGGAGAGCTGGTGGTCCCGTGATGAGCGCGATGGAAGCGTGTCGCCGTGACGTCCGGGAGAGACGTGCGTGAGTGATTCAGGGCCGTCGGGAGAACACACCGGGAGAATCCTGGTGTTCCTCTTTTATGACAGATAAGCCGACACACCTCCTTGAGGTGGAATAGCCAATGACATAGGTGCAAAGTTGGCGGGCAAGCTTTTCCCTTTGTCTGGTCTTTTAGCTGAATTTGCATACTGATGACTATCAGATCGGATTCCGAGATGGAGTATTTTCTTCACAATATCATTAAACACATAGAAAAATGCATTTGTCAGCTATGTGACATACTTCAGTGAATAGCTCGAGTCCGGAGCTTTACGGAGAGATCAAACTCAATAGATCAGAAAGGCATATAAAAGAAGTTATGGTTTACAGACAAAATTCCATCATTAAAACTAAAACTAACTCAACTACAGTTATTTACTAAGTCTAAACATTACGAAACGTGCACACACTCGAGATACATGATGGGTGCATACATGGATGTGACTTGGCATAGTTATATTTTACATATACAGTCAATAATGTATGTTTGTGTGTTTTTGTGTGTGCCTGTGTGTGTGTGTGTGTGTGGTGGGTGTTGGAATGTGGATCTGGCCCGTAGTCCACATGGGGGGCCCTTTGATGTCCCAAGAGCTAGTAAATTGGGCCCTTTGTTTTACCTCGAAGGGTAATAAAGGTGTCAGAGTGTTTGTTTTTCTCTAGACCGGCCGGAGCCGAGATGAGACTTCACAACCCAGTCCAGCATGCTAAAAGCGTTCTGAACATTCCAAAGTTTATTGATTATCCTGATACGTGTGCAATATGCTACAAAGGCAACAGGTAGGATTTAAAATGTGACGTCTATGCTTGGAGGCTTGCAAATACGTTATTCATGTTAACAGACTAGCTAGCGTTTGCTAACACTGGGAATGTAGCAGACAGAATATGTAGCTAGCTTAGAATATGCAAAACCGAGGTTGCTGAGCTGAAAACTGAAAAATATAAGGTAGCTTGTAGAATAAATGACAAGAATCTGGAAAACAACTTTAATATCTCTAGTTTACCGTGGAATCATGCATATATTTGCTACCAAACTTGGAGGCTTGCAAATATTAATGTTGACTGACAAGTGTTTACTAACTTACTGCAAAATAATGTTGCTGATATCTACATTTAGATTTTGGTTAAACCCTTTGGTACCAATCCTATGCATGACATATCTCAATTTTATTAAAGTAAAATGACAACTGGTAAATATAAGGTAGCATGCACAATAAATGACTAGAAGCTGGAAAACATTACTTATGCAATAAGGCTGGTTTATCATGGAAACAAATAGATTTTTTTTTTTTTACCATTAGCTGTTCATGTTAGATCAGCTGTGCTGTCAGACATACAGGCTACAGTTACATCTGCTGGGTGACATGTAAACTGTAATTAAGGTCACATCTCNGCACAATAAATGACTAGAAGCTGGAAAACATTACTTATGCAATAAGGCTGGTTTATCATGGAAACAAATAGATTTTTTTTTTTTAACCATTAGCTGTTCATGTTAGATCAGCTGTGCTGTCAGACATACAGGCTACAGTTACATCTGCTGGGTGACATGTAAACTGTAATTAAGGTCACATCTCTCTGGTCACATCTCTCTCTCTCTCTCTTTAAAGATCTGTGCTATACACTGCGTTCCAAATTATTATGCAAGTGACATATCAGTAAGATTTCAGTACAATAAACATTCAGATTTTAGTTTTTCTAAGAAAATGTTTGTTTGTTTATTTATCCATGTCTTTTTAGATAACTGGTATCAATCTCAGACAAAATAATTTGCCAGATCTATGGAAACCCTACTTAGAGGTTGTTCCACATTATTAAGCAAGTCACAGTTCTCATGCAATATGGGGAGGAAGAAAGATCTTTCTGAAGATGAAAAGCATGAAATGGTGCAATGTTGTGCAAAAGGCATGAAAACAACTAATATTGTGTGAAAACTGAATGGAGATTATCATATTATCAATAGATTGGTGAGTGATTTAGAGCACAGCAGAACTCGGTCAGATAAAGGCTTCTTGATGAAAGTTCCTGTCAAAAAAATTAATTGTATTAAAAGAGCAGCTATAAAAAAGCCAGTGTTGAGCAGCAAACGGGTATTTGAAGCTGCTGGTGCCTCTGGAGTCTCAAGAAGCTCTCCATGCAGGCTGGCAGTTGTGCGTAAAGATGCATTTCAGCCACTCCAAACCAAACCTCACAAAGAGGAACATTTACAGTGGGTGTAAAAATACATTTTCAAACAGTTTTATTGCCGTGGTGTTTTTTTGCAGCATGGGATAGTGCATAGTGCTTTGTTTGCTCTTCAGTGTTTGTTCTGTTTTTGTTAGTTTTTCCTGTTTTTTGTTTTTCAAACACCATCAGTTTTACCAGGAATGAACTGCTGAACATTCAGCAGTACACACCACAAAATCTTTTACCGGATTTCGATTATTCAGACGTTTTGTTGAACGTTGTAGTCGGCGGAGCGGCAGCGCTGTTAAGACGCTTCAGGGTGCGCAGACGGGGGAAGCGCGCCGGCGCTCTCGTGAAGCTCAGACAGCGCGGATTAAGAACGCCGCTCCCCAGCATCCATCTGGCGAATCTCCGCTCTCTGCCCAACAAAACGGACGAACTCCTGCTCTCCCGGACAAATACGGATTTTTAGAACTCGGCTGCTCTGTGCTTCACGGAGACCTTGCTGAACTACGCAATTCCGGACAGCGTGTTAAGTCTGCCGGGCTTTCAGCTGTTTAGATCAGATCGCGACGCAGAATCAACGGGGAAATCAGGCGGCGGCGGGACGTGCTTTTACATCAACGAAAGGTGGTGTTCAGATGTAACTGTGTTAAAGAAGATGTGCTGTCCAGATCTTGAAACACACTTCATTAACTGCAAACCGTTCTATTCGCCGCGGGAGTTTTGCTCGTTCATTCTGGTGAGCGTCTACATTCCTCCGCAAGCGCACATGAGCTCGGCTTTACAGTTACTCACTGATATGATCACAGAGAGCGAGCAACAACACCTCATTCTCGGGGACTTTAATAAAGCGGTTCTCTCACGTGAACTTCCAAAATACAGACAGCATGTTACTTGTCCCACCAGAGACAGTAATACACTGGATCACTGTTACACAGCAATAAAGGATGCATATCACTCTGTCCCACGGGCAGCTTTGGGGCTCTCTGATCACTGTCTAGTTCATCTCATACCGACCTACAGGCAGAAACTGAAATCAGCTAAACCTGTAGCAAAGACTGTAAAGAGATGGACCACCGAAACAGAGCAGGCTTTACAATCCTGTTTCGAATGGACTGATTGGAGTGTTTTTGAAGCTGCTGCCACCGATCTGGAGGAGCTCACAGAGACTGTTACATCATATATCAGTTTCTGTGAGGATTTGTGCATTCCTACAAAGACTCATTTCACTTACAACAATGACAAACCCTGGTTCACTGCAAAACTCAGCCAGCTCCGTCAGGCCAAAGAAGATGCTCGCAGAAAAGGGGACAGAGTCTTGTACAAACAGGCCAAATACACACTGGAAAAGGAGATTAGAGTGGCAAAGAGGAATTATTCTGATAAACTTCGGAATCAGTTCTCTTCAAATGACACAGCTTCAGTGTGGAAAGGTCTGAAAGACATCACCAATTACAAGACACCATCCCCCAGCTCTGTGGCAAATCAACACCTGGCAGACGATCTTAACGAGTTTTATTGCAGGTTTGAGAAATCACCATTCACACCTCCAACAACCCCCCTCTCCCCCACACCTACAATTCAGTTGAGTGAAGATGATATGCGCCAGGTCTTCAGAAAGAACAAGAGAAGGCACCAGGCCCAGACAGCGTTTCACCAGCCTGTCTGAAAACCTGCGCTGACCAGCTGGCCCCCATCTTCACACAGATCTTCAACAGGTCACTGGAGCTGTGCGAAGTCCCCTCATGCTTCAAACGCTCCACCATCATCCCCGTCCCAAAGAAACCCAAAATTACTGGTCTTAATGACTACAGACCTGTGGCTCTAACGTCTGTGGCCATGAAGTCATTTGAAAGACTGGTTCTGGCTTATCTGAAGGACATCACTGGACCCTTACTGGACCCCCTGCAGTTTGCTTACCGAGCAAACAGGTCTGTGGATGATGCAGTCAATATGGGACTGCATTATGTTCTCCAGCATCTGGACAGACCAGGGACTTATGTGAGGATCCTGTTTGTGGACTTCAGCTCTGCTTTTAACACCATCATCCCATCACTCCTCCAGCCCAAACTAACTCAGCTCTCCGTGCCCACCTCTGTCTGTCAGTGGATCACCAGCTTCCTGACAGACAGGCAGCAGCTAGTGAGGCTGGGAAAATTCTCATCCAGCACCCGCACCATCAGCACCGGCGCCCCTCAGGGCTGTGTCCTCTCCCCACTGCTCTTCTCCCTCTACACCAACGACTGCACCTCTAAAGACCCCTCTGTCAAGCTCCTGAAGTTTGCGGACGACACCACAGTCATCGGCCTCATCCGGGACGGAGACGAGTCTGCTTACAGACTGGAGGTTGAACAGCTGGCTGTCTGGTGCAGTCTTAACAACCTGGAGCTCAACACGCTCAAGACAGTGGAGATGATCGTGGACTTCAGGAGAAACCCCCCTGCTCTCCCCCCACTCACCATCATGAACAGCACTGTGACTGCAGTGGAGTCATTCAGGTTCCTGGGCACCACCATCTCACAGGACCTGAAGTGGGACATTCACATTGACTCCACTGTGAAAAAGGCCCAGCAGAGGTTGTACTTCCTTCGCCAGCTGAGGAAGTTCAACCTGCCACAGGAGCTGCTGAAACAGTTCTACTCTGCCATCATTGAATCCATCCTCTGCACTTCAATTACCGTCTGGTTCAGCTCAGCTACCAAATCTGACCTCAGAAGACTACAGAGGGTAGTCCGGTCTGCTGAGCGAATCATTGGCACAACCCTCCCCACTCTCCAAGAACTGTACTTATCCAGAGTGAGAAAAAGGGCAAAGAAGATCACTCTGGACCCCTCACATCCAGCACACTCCCTCTTTGAACTGTTGCCATCTGGTCGACGCTACAGAGCCCTGAGCACCAGAACGACCAGACACAGGAACAGTTTCTTCCCTCAGGCAATCCATCTCATGAACACTTGACAAACATGGAACACACAACACTATTACACATTATTTACTTAAAACACTTACTTATATTTCAAATTTGCACACATAACTGTACATACAATTGTCTATATTATATATATATTTTTTTTTGCACTTTGTCTATCTTGTAAATTTGTATATTATTATTTTATTCTTTTTATTATGTGTCGTGTCTTGTCGCTGTCACTCTGTTGCACTGTGGAGCTTCTGTCACTAAAACAAATTCCTAGTATGTGTAAACAACATACCTGGCAATAAAGCTCTTTCTTCTTCTTCTTCTATATGTGTAAATATATACCATATAATTATGGTAGGCTTACAGTGGCTGTCTGATATACTTTACTTGACTTGCTGCGTACCCCTCTAACACTGGATAGTTTCGCCCCTGTACAGAACATATACTGAGGGCAGCACACCAACAGTGACAGTACAAAAATGGCAAAAAGCACTTCTTGTGTTTTTTTGCCTCAAGTTTGCATGCCTGTAACTCAAGAAGTATTAAAAATATCTTAATATCTTTTTAGATTCTGGTTCTTAAACTTTCCTTTTGGTATCTTCATTTTGAAGGCCCTCAATGGTTCAATCTCAGAGATATGGAGATCTTAATGCGGCTCTATGAGTAAATTGGTAAATTGTACACATTTTCAGTGGTCAAAAACCAAATGTCAGAAATATCACTTTGCATATAGCCGATACTTTTTTTCTTTTAAAGAGGAATATCTGAAGAACAAATAATGTTGAAACTAGAAATGTATCGGTAACACTAAATGTTTACCATTACTAAATGTTTAATTACTACCTGAATTAATCATGAATTATAGTAGGAATATGTGTTAATAAATCATTTATAAACACTGGGTAATTATGCATAAATAATATGAATAAATGTACATTTAAATAGTTTATTAATCATTTACTTACATTTTCTAAATGATCTATATGAACTACTGACAACTCCTAAATAACTGGTTTGTAAATAATTTAGTACTTCATTAATGATCAATTTATCATTTCTAAATTAAGTATAAAAAATACAATTATTAAACACATTATAGATATGCTTATAAATCAAAAACAAGAATTTATAACTGTATTTATAAACTGCTTACTAATGTCTATTAATGTAGTGATAATGCTTTATAAATGATGAATTAACTATTTACTAATGCTTAATGATTCAAAGTGTGAGTTATAATAAAGTGTTACCATGTATCTCGTGTTTTTCTATCAGCTCAATTGCATAGAACATACCTGTAATAACATCTGAGTGCCATAAATATACATTTTCCAAAGTTTGCATGCCTGTAACTCTATTGTTTTAAGTTGAAAATGGTTAAGTTGAGGCACATTAACTTGCTCTCCAAAGTGCATTTGGAAGATGGGATTTTGTTCATTTTAACAGCTTCTAAAGCTACCAAGATTTAAAATACGCAGTATCATAACTACACGTTACCAAACTTACATCCCTATATCTATGAGATTGAACCATATAGAGCCTTAAAAATGAAGATTCCAAAAGAAAAGTTTCATAAGAACAAGAATCTAAAATGACATATTTCTTAAACAAGAAATATGTTTAACATTTCTTGAATTAAAAACATGTAAACGTGGTGTGTTGCATTCAATTGTTTTGATAGAGGGAAACATTTTTTTTACATTTTTTTAGTTTCAGTGTTATTTGTTCTTCAGACATTATTCTTTAAACACAATGACTATCAGCTGTTTAAAAACTTACCTACATATTGGCTATATTGAAAATAGGTAAAATTCAACAATTTGGACATGGATTCACATTGGGGTCTCAATATCTATGGGACTATATAGTATATAGTGCCTTAAAAATGAAGATTCCAAAAGAAAAGTTTATTAAGAATGAGAATCTAGAAGGATATTAAGGGTAAAGGCCTTTGCACACTGAGTCCGAAATTTTCGCATGCGTTTTTTCATATTCGTGAGTCCGATGGGTATTAATTAATCCGTTGCGAAAAAAATTTGCAAAAAAATATAAAATGGAGTCTTCAAGCAGTGAACATGATTTAGTTGACCTCTCTCTTCTTAAAAAGAAAGAGGAAATATTGGGTCCATCCAATCCCGAGATTGCATACAGAGAAAGGAGAGTTCCACCTCATCAAGGAGCTGCATGATTATCCGAGCGTTTTAAAGTTTCTGTCTTCACAATCTGTCTTTATATTCTGTCTATTTGTATTCCGCACTTTGTCATACAGTGCTACTGCTTTGTGCTGTAGAAGACGTGGATCAACTTTTGGGATTTTGGCGTTCGCTTGTACGGTGGCTCTGAATTGTCAAAACGTCTCTCAAAAGGCATGCCACGGATGCGAAAAACGCAGAAAATCGAACCTGATCCAAATTTTTTTATGACGGAAGAAAGTTTCGGAGTCAGTGTGTAAAAGAAACAAGATACATTTTTTTGGTTCAGTGTTATTTGTTCAGTTGCTTAAAAATTGAGACACCACATGAAGTCGTTTTTTTTTTTTAATGTGCGAAAAGTTTAGACGTGAATTTCGGACACTTTAGTATGGGGAACATGACTTTTCCCTCAATAAACTCCTAATTTACTGCTTATTAATAGTTAGTAAGGTAGTTTAGGTATTGGGTAAGATTAAGAATGTAGAATAAGGTCATGCAGAATAAGGCATTAATATGTGCTTAATAATTACTAATAAACAGCCAATAGTAATCTAGTAATATGCATGCAATTCTAGTAATATGCATGCTAATAAGCAACTAGTTAAAAGACCCTAAAATAAAGTGTTGCCATATTAAGATATCTTGAATACTTTTAGAGTTACATGCATGCAGACTTTGGATAAGGAATATTTATTGCACTCAGACAGGTATGTTCTATGCAATTGAGCTGATAGAAAAAAAAATATATATATGATACATTTCTAGTTTTAACATTATTTGTTCTTTAGATATTCCTCTTTAAAAGAAAAAAAAAAAGTATCAGCTGTATGCAAAATTGGTTTTTGACCACTAAAATGTGTCCAATTTACCAATAGGTTGTTTGCAATCACGTGGTTCTGGTGACGTGCGAAATTCCGTTGGAGGGCAAGCAGTGAAAATTAGAATGGAAGAGATGGAGAAAAGTCCTTTCTGTGCTGGTTTAGAAAGGTATAAACAGAAAATCACAACATATGTTGGACGTGATCCTTATGTTATGAAAAGGAGTGACTTTTCCACTGAATTGAAAGACTTGACTACCATCGAGGAGGTAGATATAGAGGATGTAAAGCTGCCGTCACTCTCGCGTTTAGTTCTAGTCTGGGTTTGTTTATATCGCGCTGCATTTCTGCTAATGAAGTTAGGGCAGTATTTTGATTTTCTGTCGTGATTGTGAAAAATATCGCCATTGTAGGTCATTTATGCTGAAACGAGAATTGCAACAGGAGCTCACATCATCGTTCAGGGAAAAAACTGGATGGTGTAATACAATTTTCGCCTTTTCTACATGTAAAAACACACTAAGGGAAGCAGGCTGAGGAGGTGACGGCCAACAACATATATAGCAAATGTAATGTCACTGATTGAACCCACTCCCTATTACTCAATAAAAAATCACATTGCTGAGTGTTTTTGAAAGTTTTGTATTTTGTTTTGGTGTAATAATTAACATTACATTTGCGAGTATGACTCTCACTCGCCTTGTGAATGAGTATAAACTGCACACAGCCACTTAAACTGTTCACAAGCTTCTATGGGTTTGATTTTGGTTGTCATTTGTTGAAATAAATACAAAAAAAAGTGTGTCGTGTCTGTCATAGACTGTAACAAAAGGGTGTCTGTCCGCTGAATGCCCCTCCGATTCTCCTCCGTGGTCATATGGGAAAGTTAATATTTAAAAAGACAACATTAAAACTACACTTACATTTAAAATTACACCCTTCAAATAAAGAAATTGATCGACTGTCAGCTTGTTAAACATTTATTTGGACATTTTCTACCATATGATGGCTGAAGCAGCAGCGTGACGCTTTTCACGGTAACCAGATCAACATTGTGATCGGAATTCTACAAAACTGAAGTGAAAACATCAAATTACCATTCAATGGGATAAAATAGCTTCTCTTCACTGCAAACGATACCACGAAGAATGTGAATATTTAACCAAGTCAAAAACAAATAAGGTAAGCAGGTATCATATTCATTTCAGTATCAGCAGACGCAAAACACTAAAGGTGACAACTTTTAAAGTTAAAAAAAGATAAAAAAAATATTTAAATGATAAAAGCTCATTTTGGGTTCTCGGTTTGATCGATTTGAGCAACCATAAAACGATGCAAAACATACAAATTGAGTTTTTGATATTTTTCTATATAGGAATCCTCAGTCCCTGCCCTCCAGCAGCATTTCACGTGCAGCAGTGACATCATGTGCAAACAACCTATTTACTCATGGAGCCACATTAAGATCTCCATATTTCTGGGAACCATTGAGGGCCTTTAAAATGAAGATACCAAAAGGAAAGTTTAAGAACCAGAATCTGAAAGGATATTAAGATATCTTTAATTCTTGAGTTACAGGCTGTCAGACACAGATGAAGGCAGATGAGGTAAGTAACAATTTAAGTTTATTTGCAGGTACAACAGAATCGACAGTGCAATGCAGGTGAGTGTGGCAGTCACTGGAAATTACTGGTGAACTTAACTGAAAGTACTGAGGTCTTTGTATGTTGCAGGAAGGAAGCTGGCGGTGAAGGTGACTGGAGGATCCAATGAACAACGAACAGGATGACAGGCAGAAGACGAAGACAGGATCGGGAACAGGATGGCAGGTAAGTAGCAGTTTAGGATACAAGGGGAGTCTGTGTAGTCTTGACGTAGACGAGACCAGACGATGTGGTGGAGTGAACAGTGAGGGTGATTGATGATGGTGTGCAGGTGCAGGTGATCAGTATTCTGGTGATTGTGAATGAGTGGGCAGATCTGGTGTAGATGGCAGGACTGGTGTGGTGACTGAATCCGTGACATTACCCCCTCCTCCACGGGCGGGTCTTGATGACTGGAATTAACGACGATGGGGACGACCACGGCCTCTGGGAGTAGGATGGTCAGAGTGGTCTCGGTGGAATTGGGTAAGGAGCAATGGGTCAATAATGTCGTTTTGAATTACCCAAGAGCGTTCCTCAGGGTTGTGTCCCTCCCAGTCGACCAAGTACTCCCCGTCGTCGCGAGTTGAGGATTGCCTGGACCTGGTAGATGGAATCTTCATCGTCGATGTCAGGAGGAGGAGGTACGCCATTGCCACCAGATCCTGTGAGGGGAGACAGAGGTTCAGTAAAAGGTTTCAGTAGGGATACATGGAATGAAGGTGAGATACGATACTGTGAGGGAAGGTTGAGACAATAGGTAACCTCGTTGAGCTGCCTCTGCAAAGTGAAGGGACCTATGTAGCGGTGAAAACGAATTTCCCGGGTGGACAACCATACCAACCAGCAGCCATATCACCCTGTAGCCTAAGACTGGTTGCCCACTGAAGCTAAGCAGGACTGAGCCTGGTTAGTATCTGGATGGGAAACTAGGTTGCTGCTGGAAAAGGTGTTAGTGAGGCCAGCAGGGGGTGCTTACCCTGTGGTCTGTGTGGGTCCTAATGCCCCAGTATAGCGATGGGGACACTATACTGTCAAAAAGCACTGTCCTTCGGATGAGACGTTAAACTGAGGTCCTGACTTTCTGTGGTCGTTTAAAATCCCAGGATGTCCTTCGAAAAAAGTGTAGGGGTGTAACCCCGACATCCTGGCCAAATTTGCCCATTGGCCTCTGTCCATCATGGCCTCCTAATCATCCCCATATACTGATTGGCTTCATCACTCTGTCTCCTCCCCACCAATAAGCTGATGTGTGGTGGGTTTTCTGGCGCAATATGGCTACCGTCACATCATCCAGGTGGATGCTGCACATTGGTGGTGGTTGAGGAGATATCCCCCTTCCATATGTAAAGCGCTTTGATTACCCAGAAAAGCACTATATAAATGTAACAAATTATTATTATACCTTTTGTCCAAGTAGATAACGGGAAGTGTCGGATCTGTGGGCATCAGATTGAGTCTTATGTCTTCGCACTGCCCTCTGAAGATGTACATGAGCTGAGTCCGTTCCTCGCTTTGCTGGAACCAGTGGTTAACAGCTGGAAACTCAGATGGCTCGCCGGACCATGGGAACAATGGTGCTTGGAATCCCAGCACACACTAGAATGGAGTAAGCCCAGTGGTGGACTGTTGGAAGGAATTCTGGGCATACTCCACCCAGGGGAGGAACCAGCTCCAGCTGTTTTAGTTCTGGTGGCAGTATGACCTCAGGTACCTCCCGATCTCTTGGATCTTGCGCTCAGTCTGGCCGTTGGTCTGAGGATGGTAACCAGAGGATAAATTGTCCATGAGGGGCAGGCGACAGATGGAAGGAATGTAGGTTCGCCCCTGAGGACCTCCTGGCAGAGCAGGTTTGGTGATGGTGGCTTCTCGGATTTGATCATCGATAGACCATTGTCTGGAACATTATATGGGACTGACTACCATGGCTGGAGGGAGGATGGTCTCAGGAGACTGAGGTACAGGATCGGGATGATACAATCGTGAAAGTTCATCAACTTTAACATTCTTGTGACCAGGTCATTGCGTAACAATGAAGTCAAACCTTGTGAAGAACAGAGCCCATCGAGCTTGGTGGGGGTTAAGACGTTTGACTTCACGTAAGTATTCCAGGTTTCTATGATCTGTAATGACCTCAAACTGATGGGTGGCTCCCTCCAGCCAGTGTCTCCATTCTTCCAAGGCAAGCTTTATGGCCAGCAGCTCACGATTGCCGAGATAATAATTCTGCTCTGCCGGCGACAACTTCTTGGAGTAGAAGGCACATGGATGGAGGCATTGTGAGTCATCCTGCCCCTGAGGCAATACTGCTCCGACTTCAGTTGTGGAGGTCATCCACCGCTACGACAAAAGGTATCTCAGGATCAGGATGGCGAAGGACTGGAGCAGAGATAAAGGCTTTCTTGAGGCTTTGGTGGCAGATGCATTGGTGGCAGATGGTGTCCAGGACAGAGACTTGGGCCGGTTTCTCAGGAGGGATGTAAGTGGAGAAGTGAGTAGACTGTAGTTCTTGATATAGCGCCGGTAAAAGTTGGCACAAGCCTCCATCCTTTTTGGCCACAACAAAAGAAGCTTGAAGCAGCAGGGGATGTTGATGGACAAATAAATTCCTGTTGGAGTGTCTCTTGGATGTACTCATCCATGGCCTTCTGTTCCAGGATGGACAATGGGTAAACTCTACCTTTCGGCAGAGTAGCCCCAGGTAGCAGGTCGATGGCACAGTCCATGGCATGGCCATAGTTGGGTTGCCAACCGCTTGCTGAACATCCTGGAATGCCAAGTATTCAGGAGGTATTTCTACTTCACATGCCATGTCAGGACTTTCAATAGAGGTAGAATTCAAATGGAGAGTGGTTGTGGTGGCTTCCGATGACACAAAAGACGGAACTCTGGTTCTTGTCAAGGGAGCAGTTTTGGGAAAGAGTTGTATAGTTCTAATCGCTGAGCGAGGAGGTCGAACAGGACAGGTGGTGATAAGGTGGCCATCTCCCCCACAGTATAGACAAAGATGATGTTGAATTTATTGCTGACGCTCCACAGGCGTGAGGTGATAGGAATGGACTTGCATTGGTTCAGGTGCTGGAAGGGCGACAGATGTTACGACGGGCGGAGGATGCAGAGCGAGTTGTGAAGCAGCACAGGCGGAGAGACGTTGTGACACTCTGATCGTTTTCTAGATGGATTCAAGTCCAATGACATCATCATAAATCACCATTAAATGTCAGATTTCAGAATTCAGCCCTTGGTGAAAAGCGGTGAGAAGAGCAGTTTCATTTCATCTGCTGGAGGCAGCCAGGGTGCAGAAATGTAAGGCATAAGCGCTCACCGAATCCGAGCCTTGACAATTGTTGTACATCTGATCGTGAATGGATAGCGTTGAAACTGTCTGTCCGAAAACCTCCTTAAAATGAGCGGTGAAGGCAGATGAGTTGGTAACCAGGGCGTTTGATTGCCAGAGAGATTGAGCCCATTGTAAAGCTCGACTGGAAAGGAGGCTGATTATAAACAGCACATACGCTCTCTCAGAGGCGAAGAGGTGAGGCTGCATGTCATAATACAAGGAACACTGCAGTAGAAATCCGTTGCAATCCTCCGCCTCGCCAGTGAAGGTCGCTGGTCGGATCATGGGACATGCAGAGGCAGCTGGTGAAGGAGACAGTGTTGTGGGAAGTGACTGACGGACTGCACTGATGAGATTGGTGAAGGAATCAGCTGGCGATCTCCACTGGTGCCTGCAGCAGCCTGCATCGTTGTATCGGTCTGGTCTTCTGTCTGACACAGATGAAGGCAGATGTGGTAAGTAACAACTTAACAGATTTGCAGGTACAGCAGAATCGACAGTGCAATGCAGGTGAGTGTGGCAGTCACTGGAAATTACTGGTGAACTTAACTGAAGATACTGAGGTCTTTGTATGTTGCAGGAAGAAAGCTGGTGGTGAAGGTGACTGGAGGATCCGACGAACAACGAACAGGATGACAGGCAGAAAACGAAGACAGGATCAGAAACAGGATGGCAGGTAAGTGCAGGTAAGGAAACAAGGTGAGTCTGTGTAGTCTTGACGTAGAGGAGACCAGACGATTTGAGTTTAAGTAGGGTGACTTGATGATGGTGTGCAGGTGCAGGTGATCAGTATTCTGGTGATTGTGAACGAGGGGGCTGATCTGGTGTAGATGGCAGGACTGGTGTGGTGATTGAATCTGTGACACAGGCATGCAAACTTGAGGCAAAAAAAGGTACTTTTTTGCCATTTTTGAACTGTCACTGTTGGCATATAATGAAACAAAGATTGCTAAAGTATGGATTTTTCTAATAGACCTACCAATCTCTGTGTAAAAATAAAATAATGATGCTGCCAGCTTTCTAAAATCATTTTTACACCCCTGTACATTGGCTTTATCTCAGGTGAAAATGGACATTTTGACCCCCTTCTACAAAATAGTGAATTATTCAGTAAATATACATCTGTTACATTTAATAATTTGGCTTTCCTTACTATTTATGTTTGTCTTTGTACAGAAAAAAATATTAACAAAATGAAAAATTTGAGCCGGGGACCTTTGGTTGAGTTGACACGGAATGACCCAGTTTCTTTACATATTATACTGTATGTTTTGTGTTTTAATTATATGTAGAATATAACAAATATTATTTATTAGTATTTTTAGTAGTGATCAAAATTTTAGATTCATACTGGCCTCAGAAACTAAGACATGTTTTTATCAGTTTATTACAAGAAATGTTCGAAGGCCCATGATAACCAAAGCCATCACTCTTCATTAACATTTTGCCCATGGGTACACTTTGCAGCTGAGAAAAAATAGAGTATGTATGGCTTTGGAATCCAGAGAGCACAAGCTGCATAAATTAGATAGACACAAGCCAATAAATGCAAATTATGAAAAATGATAGACGGGAAGACTAGGAAGGAGCAATGAAGATAGCTAAAAGGAGAGAGAGAATTTGGGCAATGAATGGCAGCATGGTGTAAGACTGCAGTGCAGAGCTGAAGTGGCTGTGATGAGAAGGATGTCATTAAGTCACAGCAGGGAAAATGAGAGGCAGGTGCACAGACAGACAGACAGAAAGAGAGAGAGAGAGAGAGAGAGTTCAAACACAACCAGTCAGTATAGTGCTTTAGCTCTTTTGGTTTAAGGGCCTCAGTATTGATGATGAACATACTGTACTATAATATATAAGAGTACAAATCTGACATAAATGACAAATTGCTGGTCTGTTTCTGTTTTCAGTTATACAGTAGGCGTTGAAATTGTCAGCTTTGTGCCTGGCAGTATCCTGTTAAACCATGACTGAAAATCCAACTTGTTTTTAGCTACATAAACATTAGATATTTAGCAGTAACATACAAAAATGTACAGAATGTTAATATTTGCAAACAGTTCCAAAATATTGGGCTTTTGGCATGGCTGAAACTGGGAATCTCTCAAACATCTTGTCTATTTTCAGAGGGCACTCTAAAGTCTTTCCAACAGATTGTGGAGCAATATTAAGTTCCAGAGTCAAATTTTTACAAATATCTTAATTTGCGACACTTTTTAAAGCTAAAGATAGACAACGGGGAGTTAAGAATGGATATAACAGAGATTGAAGACCTTTTACTGAATCCAATCTGCTTAAAGGGATCAATGCTAGACAATATCAACATCTTGTCTAGCAAATGCACCTCTGCCTTGCCAGGACTAAAGGCTGTCTGGGAAAAGGACATTGATCAAACCATCAAGTGAATGACTGAACTGTTGTATGTGATAATGTGTACCCTAAATGTACCTCCCTTGGGATCCATGAGCTCAATTTCTAATTCTTTAATAGGTTATATTTTACACTGATGTGTATTTAGAAGATGTTTATCAATGCTACAGGCCTGTGCTTCAATTGTAAAATAGATAAAGTACATATTTATTCATTGTTTTTGGTAATGTGATCAAATTTTGCTATACTGGAAGAAAATACGTAGTGTAATGGAAGATCTTCTCAGACTACATTTCAATATGATCCCAGCTTTGTGTTTATTGAATCTTGATGTGAACAGTCTGTTTAAAAAAGATGCAAAACAATTATTTGTTGTCCTGGTATATTTAGCTAAAAAATGCATTTTGTTACTTTGGTCTGCATCACAGGCTCCATCACTTAAAATGTGGTGACCTACGACAAACATCACAATAATGACAAATTATGCAAAATAAAATAGTGCAAAAATAAAGATATAATTAATTGATATAATTAATTGCAAAAATCAATGACAGTAAAAGAAGCTTAAGAACTTTGATCCTATTATCTCTGCAGCAGATTTTTTTTGCAGCAATGATTTTGCAACATATTTCCATGGTCACACCTACTAATTAAATTACAATGTTCCTTTTCTTCTGCGTTCCAGTCAAATGTGAGTTTGCTATACCGTTTTCACTTTGCGTTTCACTTTTCTGTGCGTTTCACTTCATGGCATTGTTTTGACATGGGGGTGGGGTCAAGAAATTGGGGCATGTTCAGTTGGCCTGGCCACGCCTCCCTCCAACTGACATCATAAGCTTGAGAGACAGGTCACAACATATCAAGGCACCACGGCTGCATCTGAAATCGCATACTTCCCTACTATGTAGTAAGCGAAAAACAGTATGTGACAAAATAAGTACTGTATGTCTGTGTTCACAGTACTTATAAAACAGTAGGCAAAAAGTACCCGGATGACCTACTACTTCAGGCAAGATTCGGAAGTGTGCATATGATGGACACTTTTCTATTTCATGAGGCCACAGGAGAGGATTTGTGAATGGCAGTGAAGTGACGTAACGGACACTGGTAGGTCACATGAAAATGACAGCATGGCAGATTTAGTACATCCGAATTACAATTATACTACAAACATTCATAGTATATAGAACATACTTTTTTAGCAGTTGTGAAGTAATTACTTATTCAAAATAAGTACCTACTCAAGAGAGTAGGCGATTTCGGACACAGCCCATGGCTGAGCAGAGGCATGCGGTTGGATCATTTCCTTTTACTCACATTAGAATGTGCACGATTTTGTTTTGTTAACTAAAGACCTATTCGCATGGGATTAGTATTATCCTGGGACCTCATGTGATTTAGAAATTTCCCCCCCTCATCTGAATTTCGTGTGGAGCATTCGCTCGGGATAAGCAAAGCCTGTGATTTTACTCATGATTTTATGTCATTTACATTTCTCCAGATTACAATCTAATAGCTCAAGCTTTACACTTGATTTATTTGTAACACTGTAACCTCGAATTATGATGTGAACCCCCTCGCTTGATTGTGCACTATTTTGGATAGGCTATTGCTTGGAAATGTCTTGTCGTTATAGGTGGATGCATGATATATTATAAACAGAAGAATTTTCCTTACCGCATTCTGGTATAGCTACATGTCATCCATCTAATGTTTCTTTTTGTTTTTGCTCTTCTGATGGTTTTCAGCTTTCTCTTTCTGCAAATTGTATAGTTGTATGGTGTATAGCGATATGACCCAGCACCCAAAATACTATGAAAACACTCCATGCTGCCTCCATTCTTTGTGAAAGATGGATAAAAAGGTGCACAGGAAACAAATATCTTGAAAAAACACCAAATTACAGAGATGCCAATTCGCACAGGACTAATATTATCACGGGACCTCGGGACCTCGTAGGGTCGGTCATTTTTGGAGAGGCAAGCAATGGCAAGCTAGCTTTGAAAGCATAAGGTTAAAGCATAAGGGAACGCTAACAGCAGGGAGCAAACGATAAACAACCTCATGTCTCAATGCAATGAAAGCATCTGATGCAGTGGTCTGAAGCACGTCGCCACTGGACTCTAGAGCAATCCGATGGACAAGTCTGGGTTTGGTGGTTGCCAGGAGAACGGTACTTGCCTGAGTGGATTGTGCCAAGTGTAAAGTTTGGTGGAGGGGGGATTATGGTGTGGGGTTGTTTTTCATGGATTGGGCTTGGCCCCTTAGTTCCAGTAAAAGGAACTCTTAATGCTTCAGCATACCAAGACATTTTGGAGAATTTCATGCTCCCAACTTTGTGGGAACAGTTTGAGCATGGCCCCTTCCTTTTCTAACATGACTGCGCACCAGTGCACAAAGCAAGGTCCAAAAAGATATGGATGAGTGAGTTTGGTGTGGAGGAACTTGACTGACCTGCACAGAGTCCTGACCTCAACCCGATAGAACACATTTGGGATGAATTACAGCAGAGACTGCAAGCCAGGCCTTTTCGCCAACATCAGTGCCTGACCTCACAAAAGCGCTTCTAGAAGAATGGTCAAAAATTCCCATAAACACACTCCTAAACCTTGTGGAAAACCTTCCCAGAAGAGTTGAAGCTGTTATAGCTGCAAAGGGTGGGCCAACTACATATTAAACCCTACGGATTAAGAATGGGATGTCATTAAAGTTCATGTGCACGTAAAGGCAGGCGTCCCAAAACTTTTGGCAATATAGTGTATAAATACATTTAGACCACTTAACTTAGTGATTGCTATCGGGATTCTTTCAAGACTTTCAACCAGCATAATAAATTTTTTTTTTGAAGCAAATCACCAACACTGTAAGTAAGAGATCATGTTAAAGTGGTGTTATTATTAGCCATAGACTACTTGCTAATGTGAACTGTTTAAAATAGCCAGCATATGCTGTTTATTTCTCTGTGTTCACACTTTTATAGAATTCAAATGTTTATGGTTTCGTTTTGTTAATTAAATGTGTATTAAAATTGTCTGCTTAAGTTAGAGATCATGTTAAAGTGGTGTTATTATTAGCCGTAGACTACTTTCTAACGTGAACTGTCTAAAATAGCCAGCATATGCTGTCTATTTCTCTCAGTTTGCACATTTTTATAGCACTAAAATGTTTATAGTTTTGTTTTGTTATATAAATGTGTATTAACAGCGTTTGCTTAAAACCTGTTAACCTGCAGGATGCGCACTGAATATGTTTGTTTACTTTAGTTCAAAGTGCTAGTTTTAATGTAAAAATGTATTTTGCACAAAAAACAAAACATAATTTACCACTTTATTTACGAAAATACTGATCTGCAAGATGTATTCACAAGAGCACCACGAAGCATGTGTTTTGTGTTCACACGAGAGCTGACATTGTTGCGTGAACATGCTTTGGGTAATAATATTTTGTAAATAAATTGGTAATTTTTTTTTTTTTTTGGGGCGCAAACAAAGCACTCACATTGCTTCATAAAATTTAGGTTAAACCACTGGAGTCACATGAAGTAATTTAATTATGACTTTCCTACCTTTTTGGACCTTGAAAGTGGTAGTTGCGTTGGATCTCTATGGAGGTATCCAATGTGGGTAATCGACGACAAAACCCACCTTGGCACTACTCAGTTAAACATAGCAATGATTACGCACAAGAACAAGACAGTTTTACCTCAGAAGACATGGAACAACTGATGAGGCAACTAAAAGTGTTCATCGGAAAGAAGGTAAACATGGATGAACACAACGATGAGTCATCCTCGTTATGACTAGAGATGGAACAGAAGGTCAGTGATCATCTGACACACCTTCCTAATGGAGATGACGATCACCTGTTCTACAACAACACAGAACAAAGGGGTCTCTCACAACCAACCCCCGGTGAAAACCCAGAAGTACCAGATAACACTATCCTGGTTACCCATCACTCACTAATTAACCAAGTGAGCTCCAAACTCAAGAAACATGCTTGTGCAACAGTAACCACAGCAAGCACAGAAGTCTGTCACAACCAGAAGGCATCACAAGAGGAATGCAACGTAGGAGACAAAGTTTTGCACCGCAGCTCCACGCAGCCAGGTCAAACTACCTCCCACTTTCTGCCAAAGAACTTCCTGCCTTACTGTACTGACTCCCATCAGATTATGGACGCTCCCTTGTCCCAAGTCAAAGATGCAAAGAGCCAATCTTCATCTAAGCTCATCAAAACAAAACCAAGAAACACATGGGTTGAACCCTCAAGAAAGGGAGGGAGCAAAACATACTGAAACAGATCTGACCATACATACACTACACTACAACACTAACATACTCACTAACATACAAATGTTAACCACTACATTAATCTACCATAGAAAACATTCAATAAACATGTTCTTCCCACAGGTAGAAACTAGCTTCAGGAACTAGCTTAACATCGACTTAGCTACATTCACCATAAGAAACATGTAACCATGCCGCCTTAAAATTGAATGTGAGCCAGAGAGCTCCATGCATGATGGGTCACATCATTGGTTATGTTTTGAAATGATTTGTTGTATTTATGATTATTGT
This sequence comes from Anabarilius grahami, assembly GCA_003731715.1. NCBI lineage: Eukaryota > Metazoa > Chordata > Actinopteri > Cypriniformes > Xenocyprididae > Anabarilius > Anabarilius grahami. The sequence goes on from RJVU01079414.1 coordinate 430,964, forward strand.
TGCATTGATACACATCCTACAGTATTGCTGAGTATTAATTTGTTAATTCTTACTGTTTCTGGAAAAACATAGTCTTGGTGTGATGGATATACTGTGTTGTTAACACCTCCAGCGTTACTTCAATGGAGGGGATTATATATTCCCTTTGGTTGTCCTAGTAACCAGTTTTAATGACAGTTCTAAGACCAGCTTCTCTAGGTTTCTTTTAAAGTAGAGGCTGATGGCAGGAGATTTAGAACCTCATTAGAAACACACATCACTGCATAGCATCACTGTGCATGTGTTATGACTTTAACTTGGTTTGAGGTTGTTATATGTCCTGCTGCAACTAATGCTCTTTCTGTGAATAAATCTATTAACCTAGTATTCCTTTTCTTAGAATTCCACAGTGTACTGCTCTCTTCATGTTGACCTCTTTTCACTTCTCTGGATGTTCTTTTATGCCACTAAGACAAACTGGAGGCAGTTTGCTCATTTATTAGCTTTAGCCTTTGGCCGAAACACTAAAATGCATCCTGGATCCCTTGACTGGAGATGAAAATGTGTGGCAGCTCATAGCTGGCCATGCGTAACCTCCGCAGCTGTCACTTCACTCTCCTAGAAACACAGACGTTGAGCCCAACCATTATGTGCTCAAGTTTAACCAATGCTACTGTTCAATGAGATTTAACATGGTTCATGCAAGCTGCATATTTAGCATGAAAGATATGAGCACAAACTGTGCTACCATGTCAAAATACTGGGAATTGTAGCTGTTAAACCCAAAGTTTTTTGCTGCCTTCCTCCTTGTTGAGTAGTAGGCAACACTTTTCATACTTGAAAACCAGACAGGTCCTCTGCACAGACCCTGTGGCCAGCTTCAGCTCCATACCGGTGTGATGAATCCGATCTTCAATCAAAAGTAACTGGATGAATATTTGAATGCTGCTGATCCCAATCTGAATTCTGATTTGTGATGCAGCTTGAATCATAATCACACCGTGATTATGATCCAGTTCTCCTCTGTGGCCTGACTGACCCTGGTTTCTCCCACGTTTTTTTCTCCATTCTGTCACCTGGTGGAGTTTGGATTCCTTGCCACTGTCGTCTCTTGCTTGCTTAGTTGGGGACATCTAATATTCAACAATATTATTGATTTGACTGTACTGATGCTGTTGTTGAGAACTGAACAGAGCTGGACAATGACATCACTGTTTTCTGCAGAACAGGTAATAGATTCAATTAACTAATTTAAAACTTTATGATCTTTACAACAGACTCAACACTGAACTGACTTCAGCTGAACAGCAGCTGAAATGCATCATTTTCCTGTTATCATTGTAAAGCTGCTTTGAAATTATCTCTATTGTATAAAGTATTATATAAGTAAAGGTGACCTGACTTAACTTGACTTGAAAAGGATGACATTTTATGCTTGTGTTCTAGAGTAACTCACCCTCCTGAATCTGAATGAATTAATAAGGAGAGTTATCTAAAGGCTCATTAATATAATCCATATTATTTTTAGGACATACTCTCAATGTGTTCAATGCCTCTAAAATAACTTTTGAGACTATCAAATTATTGTACACAACTTCCATTATGAATTTCATTTTTTCATTATTGGCATTGTACATAAAATATATTAAGTAACACTTTATGTTAATGTTTCCCTTTGTTAAGGGTTTGTAAAGAGTAATAACTCATATCCAAATGCACTAAATCATTGATAGTCAGTTATAACAACATGCATAAAGGGTGACTTTTATGTAATACTTGCCAAATAGTGAGCCATTTTTAATTCACAAACGATGATAAATGATTCACATGCCCACTTTACATCAAGGTACATGGGAGCATTAATGTAAATTGTTACCAAGATATCAAAAGAATCATTTAAGAGTCAGAGATCAAAGGGCGAGTAAGTGGAAACAATTTAGAAAATGGTAACTCAAAATAATGAAAAAGTTCTGGCTTACTGTGTTAAAATGAAATTTCTGTTTGAATAAATAAGAACAAAAATGATACATGTTGCTATGAAAAATGATCAGAATAACATGGCTTAAAAATCATAATTGAAAACTTAAAGTTTTAACATAGATTTTTAAAAATATATAATCCAAATAAAATTATTTGTTTAAAGCTCCTTCCTGGATGCACAGTCATTTATGGTATGAGCCAGTACTAAACAAGATCTCTAATGCTTCATGGTTGTTTTTTACACAGTGATGATGTTAACAGACCATTTTTGTTTAAATTCCTGCCTTGGGATCTGACACTGGCTTAAACATATATGGCTCGATCACAGTGCTTGCCATCTCGAGTATCAAAGCACATGACATGCTGTAAAGGAGAGCGTGGGCATGGTGCAAAGAAGTTAGCCAATCACAGCAGTGGGTGTTTACTGCAAGAGGTAACGCCCCTTGAAATTGAGTATTTTCCACAGAGTGAAAATGAGGATGGGAAATGATCATTTTTACAAATATTGGTCCCTTTTTTGGTGAAAAAATAAAGCGTTGCAAACTTTATAAACTAACCTCGAGAAACATAAAAATCTGAAACAGCATTTCATAACACCTTTAATATTAATAAATAATAATATTAATTAATACATTTAAAAAGGTACGTAAAAGTATGTGAAAATTATGTCTTTTCATATAGAATTAAGCAAATTTTACAAAATTGGTAATTCCTTTCTTTTTAAAGTGCTTTCAGAGATTTAAATAATAAAGAGTGTTAAATTATATAGAATAATATACATAAAGGTTTATGTATATTAAATATACATAAATGTTTATTATAAATGTATTTAATTTAAAATAGGGTGTTAAAATTTTCAGTGTAATCTCAAATGTTTCTTGTGTTATAACAGAGGGAGCTGAAAGACGCACACAGAAGGTGCCAAAGAAAACAATTTCTATGTGGCCAACAGGACAGTGAGAGACTTCAGAGAGTGCCACTACTGGGTATCCACAGATAAGCAATACACACACACACACACACACACAGGTTTGTTTTGCTATCTTAGTGGGGACTCTCCATAGGCGTAATGGTTTTTATACTGTACAAACTGTATATTCTATCCCCCTACACTACCCCTATCCCTAAACCTAACCATCACAGGAAACATTCTGCATTTTTACATTTTCAAAAAAAACATCATTTAGTATGTTTATTAATCCATTTCCCTCGCTGGCTGGTTCCCACGATGTAGGTGATCTCAGGTTTTTATTACATCGTGGGGACCAAATGTAATATAAACAAGAACACACACACATGATGTGTTTCTTATTTTATGGGGACTTTCCATAGGCATAATGATTTTTATACTATGAAAACTATACATTCTATCCCCTAACCTTGTCTTGTCCCTAAACCTACTCATCAGAATATCGTAACGTAAGGTATACCTGAAAACCCCCTCCCCCCACACTCACAGTCTAATAACCTAAAATCACAAAATTATCCCTGACAGTTGTCCTGGCAACCTAAAGCATTCTATTTTAATGAGACCTGTAGGCTTTGCCTATTTAAAACTGATTTATGTTCGCTTATGTGTGTGAAGAGACTACAGAAAAACATAGCTAAAATGCATAATCTAGTTAATCTAGTCAACTGTTTTTATATAATACATTTTAATTATGAGTTTATTTAGTTTTGATAGATATTGTTGGTTTATTTCAGTTTATGCAATACAACACTGTAAACTCACAAGGAATTGTGAGTACTGCATACCACCGTTAAATGTGCTACTGGAGTTTGTTCTAAACAAACACGTATACAGCATTCTGACAGAATTTACTGAATTATCACTGAAACCATACAAAGGTATTGCAGGGGTTAGGAAATACTGGAGGAGGTATTTATACCTGCTAAACTCTATTTGTGTTAAGAATAGTGTGTTAAAAATAGTAGTGTTAAAAATAGGAGCTGCTGTAAAGATGGATTTGCTCTATGGTGTGCATGTTGGAGAAGCTTTGACAAAAAGAAAAAGCATGTGGAAAAAGATGTCATGGAACATCTTCCCTTGGCATTCGTCCATTATCAAACCTAATTTGGGAATGCCAGCTGTAAGAGCAAAAAATACACAAAAAAGGATCACATTTTAGGAAGATATTATCTATCGTTCTTTTCAAATGTTTAATGTAAAATCATGTAAATTATGATTGTTCCCATTTTTTCACTTGTATGCATTTACTGTGTATGTATCTGTGTATCTGTGTATTTGTATACCAGCGGCTTCTCCCTGTGTGCTAGAATAACCACCATGTACAGTCTGCTTGCCAGTATTTTTCTCTGCCCACCGTGCAGCTGCACAAGCTGTCATTTGCAAATGTACAAGAAGCACATCTAATGTCAGAAGAAGAAAAAAATGTGGCCAAATAGGAAATTTAAAGTGCATATTGAAAGAACTGGAAGAATGTCTTTGGTGCTTTTGAAAAATACTGATTTTGATAACTTTGAACTTCACAATTCCCAAAACTTTCATGATATTAACGTAACATATAAAAGATAACAAAGACTTTAACACTGTGCAAAGACAATAAAACAAGACCTCTAATGATTCATTCGCAAATTACTGCACCTGATCAGTATTGTGACGCCCACATCCTCACAGGTCTCGTAAACTCGCGCCCAGGTGTCCTGAATGATGCCTCGCTCCACATCCGTCAGCGGCTCTGGTCTCTCCTTCCCCTCGGTCTCTTCATCCTCCCTCTCTTTCTCCATGCCACAGACACACCACGGGGTATTTGTGCCTGAAGCAGGCAAAGACGGTGGAATGAGAGGTTGTGGTGGTGGAGAGGAGCGACGAAGTTGGCGGAGGGGGCAACAGAAACGCAGGGCAAGAGAGTAGAGAGTGTGCATCCGCCCCCCTCTCACCCTGTGCCCCTCATTCCCCTGAGCAGGCAGGATGATTTCACGACTGACAATCGCTCGATGAATATATCTGCTGTCAATGTCTTCCCTCTCTCTGTCTGCTTTTCTGTTCCTTGTCTTCCAACTGCTCAGGTCTTTGTCTACCCTCTAACACAGATGTTGTCTGTGCTTGGAACTTCTGGATCTGTAATGACCTCAGATATGCAACGTGTGGATGAGAAGGAGGGAGGTGAAGAGCTGAAGGGAGGAGTGACAAAGCGAGAGAGAGAGAGAGAGAGCATGAAAATTCCTGTGTTACCTATCAAGCCTTCCCAAGCTGTGTCTTTACACTCAGATTCCAGACATTCAACAATCACATTCTACAAAACAGATGTAATATGAATATGAAGCCTATTGCACAAAATAAAACACATAATTTCAGATAAAGATTTTAAAAAGGTGTAATATGAATATGAAGCCTATTACACAAAATAAAACACACATCATTTCAGATCAAGATATTGTCACAAAAGTATTATTATTTTTATGATGATAATGTTATTATTATTATTATTATTATTATGTCTTGTTTATTTAGCCAGAAGAAAAGATGTCCAGGGGCCAGTTGCATGCCATTTATGTTAAGACTGTGTCTTAAGTACTATAGCATGACCAACTAAGCAGTTAGTCAAGGGGCAATCAGTCTTACTTTTTAGTATCAAATTATACCTCCGTTTTTATATAACTGACTTAAAACAGTCAGTTATATAAAATATAACTTATAGCACCTGCACAAGGACATGCATTTAATCATAACATCTGACTGCATCTGTCCGACAAGATAATTAGTCATTTTTCTGTGGAGTAAAAAGGGGTGAAGCTGGGCATAATTGAGCTTCAGACATTTAATAATTTAGTTAGAATCATTCAAATGGTTCAGTGAACAGAGCTTCACTTGTATTTTGTGTCTATTAAAAATAAATAAATAAAGTTGAAATTTCACTGTGCTCTATCTTCTGTTATTAGTAAAGAGGCAGAGAATTTGCATGTCAAATGCAGTGATCTTCTGTTCTTCAGTTCTTTTAAGAAAACATTTAACTAAAAGTAAAAAATCTGTATTTAAGAAGGGTCAGGATTAAGACTAAAGGGTTAATAATAACTAATGAAATGCCATATGAACGATTCTCAAAGCAACCCAAAGCCACCATATAGCGAAAGCTTGGCCCTATGAGAGTGTTGTCTCTTCAAATACGAGGATTTTTTATCTGTTTTGCAAATTACTTTTTGTCAAATTTCATCTGTTATGTATTAGGATTTGCAATGCACATTCATATGTACTTGCAAATAATAAATTCACAAGTTCGCCTGCCCATTCAGTCTGGTTAATGGCAAAACAAACTTTGCTTGCTGTCCTCGAAGGAGGCTCGAACCCGAGGCTCGGCTTGAGCTCAGAGTTAAACCCCCTTATAACAGTACTGCGTAGAGGGAGAATTAAAGAAATAGAGGAGGAGATGGGGAGGAGGAGGGATGCTGGAAGAATTGTCGCTGGGATGACGCAATGACTGCTGCTTATATACGCTCGTAATGATGATTGACAGGACTGAATGTTTAGGCTCCTCCCGAACCTAAGTTTGGAACTACATTTGAATTTTAATGTTAATGACAGACAGACAGACAGACAGACAGACAGATAGATAGATAGATAGATAGATAGATAGATAGATAGATAGATAGATAGATAGATAGATAGATAGATAGATCTGTGATGACCAAAGGATCTGCCAACAGCAAAAATGTCAGGGAGTTTACCAGCACTTTTTTATACATTCAGGAAACAGAAACACCCTAATGATTATGAAATCATGTCTAAAAATAGTCTTTAACTATGCAATTTGAACATTGAGGATAACAATTTAGCTAATGTTTTCTTAATGTAAAACGGCTAGCAGCACTCACTATGTCTGGTGGAATCACAGATTGTATGTTATGTTGATTTGCAATCGGTAGTATTATGTGCTTGTTTTAATATTCAAAATAACATGTATGATAGAAATTATATAATGAAATTATTTTTTCTCTCCCTTTTCCTGTCTGACTGTGAGTAAAAAAAAAGATTGGTAAGATATAGGCTACTAAAAGTAGTAATTATTGTAAATTCACACATTTAACACTTCCAATATTACTACCAATATCAGCACACTTTTATATTTAATAAAAAATAAAGAAAATGACTGTGAATCGATTTTGTAATGATCATTTTAAATAATAAGAAAAAAGGTCTATAGGCCACATGGACTGTCAGCACTTTAACTGACCATACAAGAATTACATATAAGGTTCACATATGGGCCACACCTGTTGTTATTATTTGGCTCATGGAGCACAGTTTGGTTCAGTTCTGATCAAAAAGAAGTGGACCAAATTTTAGATGTCAAACACATGCTAATCTGGGCCACATTTAAGCTTTATTTGGGCCAGATCTGTGCCAAAGAAAATGTGATGACTGCACAGCAGCTTTAAAATTAAAATATTTGGTAACACTTTACAATAAGGTTCATTAGTTAAACATTAGTTAATGTATTAACTAACATGAACTAACCATGAGCAATACATTTGTTACTGTATTTACTAATCTTAGTTAACGTTAGTGAATGAAAATACAGTTGTTCATTGTTTGTTCATGTTAGTTCACAGTGCATTAACTAATGTTAACAAGATTTTAATAATGTATTAGTAAATGTTAAAATTAACATTAACAAAGATTAATAAATACTGTAAAAGTGCAGTTCATTATTAGTTCATGTTAACTAATGTAGTTAACTAATGGTAACTAGTGAACCTTATTGTAAAGTGTTATCAAATATTTGAATCAGGAAAATGTTTAAGAACTGGCTGAACCAGGATCTGTGTATTTTGGTTCATATAGGCTTGTTGTATGGGCTACCATTTTCATATTTCATATTAAGATAATCTAAAACCACTAGAAAATTGTTTACTGGTTAGTGAGATGGTGTCATTAATGGAAATAAACTACAATTTTAATTCAGCGCGCGAGTTAACATGTCTGCGTCTTAGATGTGGTGCTAGGAAGAGGAATTAAGCCAAAATAATTTAATTTGATCATCTTCTGCCCTCTTGAGGATGAACAGTGCACCTGCATTCCCTTCTCTTCCAGTTATGCCAGATTTCCCGAGAAGTTGAGGTACACGTCAGAATAGAACCTGTACTGGTGAGCGGACGTGTACAGTGACCTCAGCAGTTTTTGCGTATCAGCTGACACACATACAGACGGGAAGACATGGAACGCGGTAAGACCTGCCGACCGCAACCTTTGAATAGAATGGAATCTTTTGATCGTATTCTTGAATCTAGAATCTGTTGCATCTATTCTATTCAACGTTTGAATAGATTAGAATGCATTGATTCTATTCTTGAATCTAGAATCATTAGAATCTCTTCAGATTCTCTGTAGCGTGGAGATTGCATTGCACTGCGATGCTAAGCGACGTCATGCCATGAAAAAGCTGTCAAAGCCTGGGCTACACTGTTGGGAGTGTGTCCGTCAATAAAACACCATAATGATTTACTATAGAAAAAATATATTTGTCTCATTAAACATAACACGAAAGTCAAAATAATGGTCAAAACTCGAAAAGTAATGCACAAAGAATAACGCATAGACAGTGTAATTACAGCTGTGTTCCTTTACTAATAAAAGTGTGTACCATACTATTGGACAAATAGTGCATTAAAGTCCTCCTGGAAAGTTCGTATTTTACGAGTTGGGAAGTCGTGTGTACTATGTCAGGTGCGTTCAAATCACTTTCGTCGGAGCAAGATGGCGGTGAACCTTCTCTTAATTAACTACACAGAAATGCAGCAAAGGTTTTTGAACTCTACTTCTAGAAAATGAAGAGCAAAGATTTGCATCATGTGTTTTGCTTTTTAATGTTTTTAATTAATTTATTAAGCCACTGTAAACTGTATTGTTATATATTATTGTTATAATACTATTATATTTTGTAATTAAAAAAGGCTGACAATGTCACTGCTAAATACCTATAAATATTGTGGGATTCCACCACATATTCACAAAATGTGAAATTTTTTTTTTAAAGAAAATCCAGAGCATCTCACTCGTACTTACGACATTGTGGTGGCATTCATGTGCGTTCAACTTGTAAATGAGATCTTTTTGACATGACTTGAGTGCACCATAAGTAAAGAAACGTATGGACATGCACAACATTTTAAAATTTTATCCTCACTGTAACAGTGTTACTAAGGTATATTAATGCTGATACATATGCATGTATTTCTCACATCTTTCTGTCCATTTGCAGGTTTCTCTCTTGCAGGACCTTCTTCTAATCCTCGTAAACGTCAGGTGCGATTTTCAGCACGTCATGACATCTTGCTCCTACGTGAGGTGATAGCACAGAACCCCTTCACTTCTAAAGAGTCAGGCCGGATCTGGGCAAGGGTGGGGGAAATTATTACTGCTACCCTACAGGATGAGAATTTTGAGGTGGATGGACGCAGATGCAGGGAGAGGACTATGCTACTACTCGATTATTATAAAAAACAGGACTTTGCAAGTCTGCGCAGGTTAGGAGAGGCCAGTTTCACTTGTTTACCTGCATTGAAGGTGCACTAAGTACTTTTTTATATATATTTGAAACAAGTGAATAGTAGGCTACTTTACTCTTTAATGTGAGTACTTTCTCAGATGTGATGAAGATTCCAGTTATATCAGTGGCCTTGAAAAAGCTATTTTATTCTACATAATTTTATGTACATTTTATTCTGCCATGTTGAGATCAGTTTTTGGACATTTGGTTGTGGAGATACATGGATGTTAAACAGGATTTTTCTAAAATGACATTGGTAAATGAAGACATTTGCTTTTGCTTTATGTTGCAAGTGTCAAGTAAGTACAAAATACACCTGTTTCAGACAGTGAAAAAACAAAAAGTACAAAGTGAAACAAAACTACTTAGTGCATCTTTAACTGTGAGATAGTTATGAATGTTGTCATTAACTGTATTTCAAGGCATTACAGTATGAAGCCTTGTTTGTACTTTCGGCTTGCTCCGCACTTTGAGCCTCCGATGACTGTGTGAGGCGTTTATACTTGACACACTTGCCGTTGTACTATTCTTTGAAATGACAGGGGGCGACTCCGAGTAATTGTCCTCTAAATCATCAGGAAGCAGTGATGAGAAGAAGTAAGGTACACCTGATGTTTGTATTTATTACACTTCACCAAACCCACGCTATAAAAGAACCAAAGTATCATGTAAAACACAGTAAACCTTGAGATTATCACTTGTGACATTATACAAAATATATGTATATGAGAACATATGTATAAAATTAAATTAAACAACAATCTCTGAAATATTTTCTTATTTCATTAAACATTTTCATTTAATTTCATGAAAATTTTTATTAAACATGGATATTTATTTTTATCAAAAAGGCTTAATTCTGCTATTGTAGGCTCGTTTTGTAATTACAAGCAATTAATTTAGACAACCTCAAACTGGGTGTCGTAATAGATAATTCTACAGATTTACCTGCTCGGCCAAAGTCACCTGCATCTTCATGCATCTTCGAAAGTGGAGCTGCGCACAAAATTACAAAAAATGCTGCGCACACCGCCACACAAAATGGGCTCTCGCGCACTCAACTCGCATGACCGCCTAGATCGCAATGACATCATTTTTTGTAGCATGTGCGGACGCCACGAGTATAAACCAGGCTTTACATTGGCCAGTTAGCTTTTCTGTGCTTTTCAGTTTGAAAAGTGGTTTTAAAAGCTGGGGTCAGGAATTACCAGAAAGCTTAACTGAAATGCTTATAACATTTTAAGAAAAAATATTCAGGTTTAATTATAGTGGCTTTTGTGCATACCAAAGTTATAGGTTATGAGTTTTTGGTGTTCAGGTTTGGTACGGAGCGCCTGTATGCACAGAAAGAAGACCTTTTGCATGAAGTGCTGGAGCTGGAAGCCGAGAAGAATCTTCTGGCAAGTGGGGAAAGTAAATACCAGGATGAAGAGCTCAGGAAGAGAGCACTGGAGGAATTATCATCACCTGAGCCTGACAAATCCTCTGTGATGTCAGTAACAACAGCTCCACCTGCTGGTATGGAGCTTTTAGTTCAGAAATAATTATAACAGCATAGATCATTAAACAACATACAGCCTGCAGATTGTTAGCTTTTATTGCTTCTAATTTACACACTTGTGCAATTCTTAACAGTGGTAGCAAGCCCAGAACCTGAAGAGCAGGAAGAGGCTGAGCTCACAGCTCCTACAGCCAAACGGCCATGTCAGTGCTGCTGCCAAACCTATTCAGAGATCCTGAGCTTTCTAGAAAAACGCTTTGAAGCAGAGCAGAGTCTGCGAGAGGAAGAGATGGCACTGAGAAGAGAGGAGCTTGAAATCCAGAGGAGTAAGATTTCCCTGGATCGAGAACGTCTTGGAGCAGAGAGAAAAGAGCGGGAACGACGGTTTGAGCTGGAGAGTCAAGAAAGGCAGGTCATACTGGACTTGTTGAAAGAGAAAGTTCTAAAGAACGAACGGAACTCTGACTGAAATTAGAAGTTTTTCCTTTTAAGTCTTTGATGTTGAACTCTCCTTCCAACCAATGCTAGTATTTCACCTTCCTGTTTGATTTGGTCTCCTTATAGCATGAAAATAATATAAACCCATAATAATATAGCTGATTATATAGTTGACCTGATTTATATAAAACTGACCCCTGGTTTCCAAGACAAGGCTTAAACCCATAGTCCCAAACTAAAATGCATGTTTGGGCTGTTTTAAATGAAAGCAATTGACATATTTTAAAACTTTTGGTTGATTTTCTTCTGCATTTAAATCGTTGTTGTGTAATGTTGCAAAGCTGTGTCAGTATAGTTTAACTTTATTAAAATGTCGTCTTTAGTTGGAATTGTGCTGTTGTGCTAATTGTGTTTAATATACAAGAAAGTAAACAGGGAAAAAGGACAGACAAAGCTACATACAGTGCTTCGATGTTATTCGTTACATCCACTTTTTTTTATTAAACCATAATTTTCTGTTATGCATGTACATCCCAAAGCTATTCTGACACTTCCATTTCCCTGGCAAACCCCAAGCTTTCTTCAGCTGAGCATTTATTGACTTCACACAGTATTTATTGGTTTAAAATCCGGACTAGGGTTTAAGCTAAAAAAGAAAGATGTCTGGAAGTTGAGGTTGGTGGTCAGTTTGTGGTCAGTTTGTGTAAATGCATGTTTTTGACCAATGTTTTCCACTTTGAATGTAATACATTCAAATAGTAATACATTCAAAATGTGAAAATATACAATCTTCTCGACTTTACTGCAAAAAATATTGGTCTTTTAATTCAACCAAGGAGTCATGCCATGATATATGGATCTTCTACTGGTCACACGTCTTCACGTAATGCAAATTTGCAGGCCAGAGTTCACCGAACTTTAACTTTTGAACCTTGCGTTTCCGGTCTGACACATTTGCATGTGTATGAATTAAAGTCAATGGATCGAAAAGTGCAGTGTGACCGTCCCCTTCAATGAGAAAATGAGAGCACTAAAATCAAAATACTCCACAGATGAGTAAGGTTTTCTCCCACTTTATTTTCTACTTTCATTGTTTCAAATGCTTGTTTGAGGTACACTGTTCAGCAGTACAAGAAAAATAAGGACATTACAAAGAATTTCATGGTTCATTTTGATCTGCTTAGTAGTTAAAGATACACATACTGCACATACTTATGACGCATACTAGTCTGTTTATGACACCTTTTTTAAGAGAGACTCAATACAATGAGCAATAAGCAACAAGTAGTTAATTTGGTAACACTTTACAATAAGGTTGTCACAGTTGCTGGTTGCAGCACAAACGAATATAATCAGGATCTTGATGCATGCCAAACTCAAAACTCCACCAAACACTGAACAGAACAACCAAACTTTACAATGACGAGGACAGACAGAGAACTGAAGGAAACACAGGGTTTAAATACACAAAGTAACAGAAGCAAACAAGACTAATGAACAAGAAACAGCTGGTACAAATGAGCTAATAATGGTAACCATAGAAACATAGGAATGGCGGGAAACTGAACAAAAGGGAACATGTGCGTTAAGACAAACCAACTAATACATGAACAGAACGGGGAAACAGATCAAAAACAAAACATGTATAACCCTGACAAAGGTTCATTTGTGAAACATTAGTTCCCTTTCGAAGGGAACTCCACTCTGCGTTCGAAACGCATTGGGGAACGCCACGTGACCCAGGTGTCTGAAAGCACTATCCAAAAACTCCAAATCCTATTGGCCGGTGACAGCCTATGACGTCATACGGCGCGACCCGGAAGTATAAAGGAGCGCCTGGAGAGACAGCCAGCATCTCATCGTCTTTCGGTCCTGTTCTGTCTGATTGCATCTATACCAACTCCGGTAGGGTTTTTTATATATACCTTACGAACGTTCATGAGAGTGTGTTTATCCGTGTTCAAGGGTTTGACACTGGATGTACATATTTTTCTGGGCGTTCTCTGTCTGGAGAGGAGCGCGCATACACAGTGCTTGAGGGCACTGCTGTGTGTTTGTCTGTTGTTTACTCTGTTCTCATTTGGCACTCTTCCCGAGGGAAGAGCTGTCTGCATCTCTGCCTGGTGGTTCTGCCCCCTGTTTGTGCTGAGGCTTAACGGTGGCTGCAATCATAGGGCTCATAGATAAGCTCGTTGGGAAGTTTGAGAAAGTTTATTCTCTCTCAACTTCCCTGGGGCTGGCGAGAGCGACCGGAGGACGATGACGTTCGTGTTTGACGTCATCGCGTCCGGCGGCGAGCGCTCCTCTGGCTGGTGTGTGCGAGCTGCTGTGTGTTTGGGACGCGCTCTCGCGGTAGCTGCAGCTGCCGGGACAGTGCGTTGAGAAAGGGGCCGCGCGCACGGCTCGACGAGCGGTTCCTTTCTGTCCATTAATACGGCAGCTTCCATACTTTCCATCCCAGTCTGATCTCTGAGTTTGAGATCGGGAAGGCATGGAAACCCCTAGCCATTCATATTTGTATCTGAACCCAGACAGACGGGAGGAGGAGGAAGAGAGAGTGAGA
>RJVU01079414.1:454016-475994 GCA_003731715.1 Anabarilius grahami
CTTTGCAAGCCTTAAGGTGCTCCATATACGGAAGCTAAAAAAATAACAGTAGTAGGGAGTATTGGCTGGTTATTAGTATCGTTGAGACTGGGAATGAGTTTTTGTATGAGTTATGTTGCCCAGACAAACTTTGGTTAATACTGTATTTACATTTGTTTGTAGTGTTATTCTGATTAATTTAATTGTTGCTTTATTGTTGTATCAATAAATGCTCTTTTTTACATTGTGTAATTGGATTTTTTGAAACACTTTAGTATAGGGAACATGTATTCACTATTAACTATGACTTTTGCCTCAATAAACTCCTAATTTACTGCTTGTTAATAAGTTAGTTAAGTTTAGGTATTGGGTAGGATTAAGAATATAGAATATGGTCACGTAGAATAAGGCATTAATATGTGCTTAATAATTACTAATAAACAGCCAATATTCTAGTAATATGCATGCTAATAAGCAACTAGTTAAAAGATCCTAAAAAAGTGTTACCGGATTTTTTTTTTAACCTAAGCAGTAAAGGTTCTGTTTCAGGTTATCCTCAGGTTATTATCTCATTGTGACTAGGCCAAGTCTTTGAACATGGAATAGGAGTATTTGATGTGTAAGTTTGAGCGTATATTAATGTGTGTAATGTGTCACCAAAAGTTAGAAATGAGCTTGTTATTGCTGAATAAGCATCCATAGGAGACACAAACAGAAGACCAGACCAGTCCTTCTGTCACTACTGAAAGACTGTGTGTTAGATTGTGTGTTATGTTCCATAACAATGTTCTTGCTTGTTATATATTGCGCAATTTGAGGTACCCAGTATGAACAATTATATGTTTTCCAGTTTGAAGTGTCATTGAGAGAACTAATCAAAGTATATGATCCATTAGTGGCAGAGTGAATGTCCTGAGTTGATTGACTTGTTAGATTGACTGTTCCATGAAACCAGTGGATGCGCCCATCATAGTTTGACCTCTCAACCTTGCAGGTCACACTTTTCCCATCTTCATGCATCTGGACAATCATTTGAGGACACTCTGAGGGAAGAAAGAGAAATTGATAAATGTTGACTTGTGATGCTAAAATGCTTCTTTAAGGATATAAACAAGGATAATGGGGGTTGGCTGAAAATTCCCATAGCTCTGAAGACACACATACAATATTTTAAAAAACCTATTCCCTCAATTTTGCATGGGCATACAGTATACCATCAGTATACCATCATGTTCTTAGAACAGTCATGATGAAGAATTTGTTGAAGGAATAAAAAAGTTGATTAACCACTCCCTATTATTACATTTCAGGCTACATACCCAGTGTCACATTGGTATCAGCACTTGTATGTCCATGGGAGGATCGGAGTTTGCAGATATAGCGTCCAGTGTCATCTGGTTGTGGGGAGTCAATAGTTACTACCAGTTGTTTGTTTGCCATATATTTGCAGGGGAAGAAACTGATTGCTGTATTGTTTTCCGAGCATATCGTTTTATTTGATTCTTTAATCCAGCTTAGATGAGTAACCTGGAATTCACGGTCCTTTCCATCAGATAGAGATACATTGCAGTGCAGAGTGATGGCCTGGTGGCAGTGGGATATGACAGGTTTGGTAACTAGTACACTAACCATGCCTGCAGAAGAGAAAGACAGGGTAACATGTTATAATAATATTAAGATATAAGTCAATAATGATTAACTGATCATTTACAAAACATGACTATACATTCATAAACGATTAATAAGTGATATACTAACATTTTATGTTTTGTAATTCAGTTATAAGTAATTTATAAGTTATTAGAATCAGAATCAGAAAGAGCTTTATTGCCAGGTATGTTTACACATACTAGGAATTTGTTTTAGTGACAGAAGCTCCACAGTGCAACAGAGTGACAGCGACAAGACAAGACACAGATAATAAAAAGAATTAAAGAATAATATACAAATATACAAGATAGACAAAGTGCAAAAAAAGCAAAAAACAATATATAATATAGACAATTTGTATGTACAGTTATGATGTGTGCAAATTTGAAATATAAATAAGTGTTTTAAGTAAATAATGTAAAATAGTTTTGTGTGTTCCGTGTTTGTCAAGTGTTCATGAGATGGATAGCCTGAGGGAAGAAACTGTTCCTGTGTCTGGTCGTTCTGGTGCTCAGGGCTCTGTAGTTTCGACCAGATGGCAACAGTTCAAAGAGGGAGTGTGCTGGATGTGAGGGGTCCAGAGTGATTTTCTTTGCCCTTTTTCTCACTCTGGATAAGTACAGTTCCCTTTCATGGGAACTATAGATGCTACGTCAGTTGACGTGATGGGAATCCTCTGTATTTTTGTGTTCGTGAAGCACCACTGTATCCAACCAATGAGAGAGAACGTGACGTCATAGGCGGGCGACGTCGCGGACTATAAAGCACGCCCGGAAACAGAGAACGCTAGCTTCTGTTGTCTTCAGTAAGCGCTACCTGTATCTTGTCTGTTCTATTTATTGTTGTTTGTCTTGCAAAGCAAAGAAAAAATGACGGAACGTTTCACGAAGTGTGTGCCTCACACACATCTCATGTGGGGACACACATGAGATGTGTGTGAAGTGCCTGGGGGTTGAGCATGCTCAGGCAGCTCTCGAGGGGGCTGTCTGTGTGCACTGTGAGAGGCTCACTCTCAGGGCACTTCGCTCACGCCGGGCGCTCTTCGAGGAGGGCGCCGCGGCGAGTGTTCCCCGCGGGTCTGGTCCCGCTGCTGCCGAGGCACAGCGTAGACTGCACTCGTGGGGTTCACAAATGGATCTAACAGAGGGGGGAGAGACGGGCTTTGCCTTATCGCTCCCCTTACCTGCTAGATCCAGTGTCTCTCCTTTGGTGGCGGAAGCACGCGCTGCGGTTTCTTCCCCCCGAAGAGAGGCACCGATACTGAATGTATCTTCCTCCGAGGAGGTTGATATTGAAGGTATCAAGGGTGGAGATGAGGGACCGTCATCCTCATCTCCAGCCCATGAGGAGCTTGCTGAGGTAATGGCCCGGGCAGTAGAAAAACTAAACATAAGCTGGCCCGTGGAGGAAAGCGTTCCAAAAATAAAGAGTAAACTGGACGAACGCTTCCTTTCAGCAAGGTCATTGCCTCAGCGTCGGGGACTGCCGTTCTTTCCCGACCTCCACACCGAGGTGTCGAGGTCGTGGAATAGACCCGTGCTGTACCGTGTCTTCAGCCCACAGACATCCATGTACAGCAATATTAATGGGCTGAAGCAACACGGTTATGGGGCGATGCCTCGGGTTGAAGAGACGCTTGCGAGCTATCTCTCGCCCGAGTCTGCATCGTCCCTGAAAGCCCCGACATTGCCCACCAGACCGTTAAAACAGACATCAAATCTGGTGGGCAAGGCTTACTCGGCAGCGGGTCAGGCTGCGGCATGTCTGCACACTATGAGTATACTGCAGGCATACCAAGCTGATCTGCTGGGGGAGATTGATGAAAGTGGGGAGGTCACCTTTAAAACTATACAAGAGCTGAGGAGAGCCACAGATTTAGCTCTCCGTGTCACCAAGGAGACGGCCAAGTCAGTAGGCCGCTCCATGGCAGCACTGGTGGGCACGGAGAGACACCTGTGGCTCAACTTGGCAGATATAAGGGACAAAGATAAGTTCGTCCTTATGGATGCGCCGCTTTCCTCCGAGGGCCTGTTCGGCGACGCAGTAAACACTGTCGTCGACAGGTTAGAGGAGGCGAAAAAACAGAAAGCGGCGTTCCAAAGATTCCTCCCCCGAAAATCTCATCCCCCTGAGGCTGCCGGGCGGGGGCAGCCTCAGCCGACAGCTCGGGGCACAGACCCCAACAAAAGGCTAGTGTGGCCGCCCGTGCTCCCCCGCGGAAAGCTTGGGGACCGGAGCGTGCTGCACAGCCGAAGCCTTCTGGGGTAGGACGGATCTGAGGACCGTCATTATTTCCCGGAAGGCTTCCCAAAAGAAATCCTGACAGTCGTGGGTCAGGGTTTCTGAGGGCAGTCCCCTCCGAAGGGGTTCGACGATTCATTTCTATCGTTCGCCTTCGGTGCCCTCAGGGGGCTGTTCTGCCAACCCTGCCACTCAAGGTGCGACAGGGCGCAGCAGTCCCCGTCGATCCTCCGAGGAGGGTCGGCCAGCACGTGATTCGTTTATCTGCCGGTGCGCCGCGTCAGATAAACGAGCCAAGTGCTCAAAAAACACCAGAGACCAGTCTCGAGAGGCTGGTACCCTTAGTAGATCATTCAGAGGAGTGGAAATGTCTTCCGAATGTTTCGAAATGGGTGCTGTTCATAGTAGAACAGGGGTACAGAATTCAGTTCGGTTCTCTTCCCCCCAAGTTCAGTGGAGTGATTCACACTGTGGTTGCTCCAGAGCAGTCTCTGGTTATGGAACAAGAAGTTACGACGCTTTTGCAAAAAGGAGCTATAGAAAGGGTTTCTCCTCCCAGCAAAATGTCGGGCTTTTACAGCCGCTACTTCATTGTTCCAAAGAAGGATGGAGGGTTGCGTCCGATTCTAGATTTACGCATACTAAATCGATCTGTAAAGAAGTTGAAGTTCAAGATGCTTACACTCAGACAGATTATTCCACAGATCAGATCCGAGGACTGGTTTGTGGCGATAGATCTGAAGGACGCGTATTTTCACATATCCATCCATCCTTCTCACAGGAAGTTCCTCAGGTTTGCTTTCGGGGGCGAAGCATACCAATACAAGGTTCTTCCCTTCGGCCTATCACTGTCACCCCGCACGTTCACGAAGTGCATGGATGCAGCCTTGGCTCCGCTGAGACTCCGGGGCATCCGTGTACTGAACTATATCGACGATTGGTTGATATTAGCTCAAACGGAACGTCTGGCAGTTCTACATCGAGATGTGGTTCTGTCGCACATGAAAAGGCTTGGGTTGAGGCTCAATGCCAAAAAGAGTGTGCTGGTCCCGAGGCAGGTTGCAAACTACCTAGGTGTAATCTGGGATTCCACCACGATGCAGGCGCAATTGTCCCCTGCTCGTGTGGATTCCATCCTCGGGGCCGTGAAAGGGGTGAAGTTAGGCCAGTCACTCACTGTAAAACAGTTTCAGAGACTGTTGGGTCTGATGGCAGCTGCGTCCAACGTTATTACTTTTGGCCTTCTGCACATGAGACCCTTACAGTGGTGGCTCAGGACCAAGGGGTTTTCCCCGAGGGGAAATCCTTTTCGCATGATCAAAGTCACGCGGCGATGCCTTCGTGCTCTGGTCATGTGGAAAAAGCCTTGGTTCCTGTCCCAGGGACCCGTGTTGGGAACTTCATGTCGTCGCGTAATGCTTACGACAGATGCGTCCCTCACGGGCTGGGGAGCGATCATGAGTGGTCGCTCAGCTCAAGGTCGGTGGGATATACACCAGGCCTCCTGGCACATAAATCGGCTGGAGATGCTGGCAGTGTTTCAGGCTCTGAAGCACTTCCTACCCGACCTGAGGGGCCACCATGTGTTGATTCAGACAGACAACACTACGGTGGTCTCCTATATAAATCACCAAGGGGGGCTGCGGTCTCGTCCACTATGCAAACTAGTCAGCCGTATCCTCCTGTGGACCCAAGGGAAGTTACTCTCGCTAAGGGCGGCGTATATTCCAGGGTATCTGAATGTGGGGGCGGACGCTCTGTCGAGGCAGGGCGCGAGTCCGGGGGAATGGAAGCTCCACTCCGAGGTAGTGGAGCTCATATGGAAAGTGTTCGGTCGAGCGGAAGTCGATCTCTTTGCCACAGAGGAGTCAACCCATTGCCCTCTGTGGTATTCTCTGAGGCACCCAGCTCCTCTGGGGTTGGATGCCATGATACAGACGTGGCCGAGGCGACGCCTGTATGCGTTTCCCCCAGTCTCTCTGCTCCCGGGAGTTCTGGACAAAGTACGTCAGGAAGGGGTGCATCTAATATTAGTGGCTCCTTGCTGGCCAACGAGAATTTGGTTTGCGGACCTAGTTTCTCTCCTTCACGGCTCTCCTCTGGAGCTTCCACTCAGACAGGATCTCCTGTCCCAAGCGGGCGGCACGATCTTTCATCCCCGTCCAGAGATGTGGAAACTGTGGGCCTGGCCTCTGAGGGGGCAAGGCTCATAGATTCTGGTCTCCCAACGGAGGTGGTGGAAACCATCCTTCAGTCCAGGGCTCCATCTACAAGGAAGCTTTACATGTATAAATGGAATGTGTTCTCTACGTGGTGTAGTCATCTCAGAGTGGACCCGGTCCATTCTTCTATCAGCCATGTGCTTCAATTCCTTCAAGGGAAACTGTCAGAGGGTCTAACGTACTCCACACTAAAAGTGTATGTTGCTGCTATTTCAGCTTATCACATTTCTATGGAGGGTGTCTCGGTAGGTCGAGACCCCTTAGTTGTTCGCTTCCTTCGTGGCGCACTGAGGTTGAGGCCCTCAGTGCGCCCAAAATCTCCGACCTGGGACTTGGCCATTGTGTTACAAGGGTTGGCCGAGGCGCCCTTTGAACCTTTGGAAGATGTGTCGGACAAAATGCTCACATTGAAGACTGTGTTCTTACTAGCCATTTCTTCATTGAAAAGAATAGGTGACCTTCAAGCTCTTTCGGTCTTACCATCATGCTTAGAGTTTGCACCAGGTATGGTTAAGGCCTTCCTGCATACAAGGCCTGGTTATATACCCAAAGTCCCCACTAGGGTCCCAGGTCCTATTGTTTTGGAGGCTTTTTATCCCCCTCCGTTTACTACACCGGATCAGGGGAAACTTAATCTGCTGTGCCCGGTGAGGGCACTGGATACTTATGTCCACAGAGCTGCCCTGTGGAGAAAATCAGACCAACTTTTTGTATGTTATGGGTCCCCGAATCGAGGGGGCCCAGCTTCCAAACAAAGAATGAGCAAGTGGGTGGTTGAGGCCATCACACTTTCTTATAGAGCCTTAGGGCTCCCGTGTCCTTTGAATATTAGGACACACTCAACAAGAGGTATGGCGGCATCAACAGCTCATAGGTCGGGGGTTTCCCTGGCTGATATTTGTGGCGCTGCCGGGTGGTCATCCCAGCACACTTTTGTCAGGTTTTATGACCTAAATGTGAATAGTACTCCGGGTGCTTTGGTGCTACAAGATGGCAGCCAGGCACTCGGAGGCACGGCATAGTTGGGACAGCGTTCCCATCACGTCAACTGACGTAGCGTCTATAGTTCCCACGAAAGGGAACGTCTTGGGTTACGAGTGTAACCCTTGTTCCCTGAGTAAGGGGACGAGACGCTACGTCGCGTTGCCGTACCTCCTGCATGCCTGGAGCGCTTCCTTCAGACATATCACAGAAGCTAGCGTTCTCTGTTTCCGGGCGTGCTTTATAGTCCGCAACGTCGCCCGCCTATGACGTCACGTTCTCTCTCATTGGTTGGATACAGTGGTGCTTCACGAACACAAAAATACAGAGGATTCCCATCACGTCAACTGACGTAGCGTCTCGTTCCCTTACTCAGGGAACAAGGGTTACACTCGTAACCCAAGACGTTCTTGGAGAGTGGGGAGGGTTGTACCAATGATTCGCTCAGCAGACCCTCTGTAGTCTTCTGAGGTCAGATTTGGTAGCTGAGCTGAACCAGACGGTAATTGAAGGTAATCAGCTGGCGAAGGAAGTACAACCTCTGCTGAGCCTTTTTCACAATGGACTCAATGTGGTTGTCCCACTTCAGGTCCTGAGAGTGCCCAGGAACCTGAATGACTCCACTGCAGTCACAGTGCTGTTCATGATGGTGAGTGGGGGGAGAGCAGGGGGGTTTCTCCTGAAGTCCACGATCATCTCCACTGTCTTGAGCGTGTTGAGCTCCAGGTTGTTAAGACTGCACCAGACAGCCAGCTGTTCAACCTCCAATCTGTAAGCAGACTCGTCACCGTTCTGGATGAGGCCAATCAGCGTGGTGTCATCTGCAAACTTCAGGAGCTTGACAGAGGGGTCTTTAGAGGTGCAGTCGTTGGTGTAGAGGGAGAAGAGCAGTGGGGAGAGGACACAGCCCTGAGGGGCGCCGGTGCTGATGGTGAGGGTGCTGGAAGAGAATTTTCCCAGCCTCACTAGCTGCTGCCTGTCTGTCAAGAAGCTGGTGATCCATTGACAGACAGAGGTGGGCACGGAGAGCTGAGTTAATTTGGGCTGAAGGAGTGATGGGATGATGGTGTTAAAAGCAGAGCTGAAGTCCACAAACAGGATCCTCACATAAGTCCCTGGTCTGTCCAGATGCTGGAGAACATAATGCAGTCCCATATTGACTGCATCATCCACAGACCTGTTTGCTCGGTAAGCAAACTGCAGGGGGTCCAGTAAGGGTCCAGTGATGTCCTTCAGATAAGCCAGAACCAGTCTTTCAAATGACTTCATGGCCACAGACGTTAGAGCCACAGGTCTGTAGTCATTAAGACCAGTAATTTTGGGTTTCTTTGGGACGGGGATGATGGTGGAGCGTTTGAAGCATGAGGGGACTTCGCACAGCTCCAGTGACCTGTTGAAGATCTTTGTGAAGATGGGGGCCAGCTGGTCAGCGCAGGTTTTCAGACAGGCTGGTGAAACGCTGTCTGGGCCTGGTGCCTTTCTTCTCTTGTTCTTTCTAAAGACCTGGCTCACGTCATCTTCACTGAACTGAAGTGGAGGAGTGGGGGAGAGGGGGGTTGTTGAAGGTGTTAATGGTGATTTTTCAAACCTGCAATAAAACTCGTTCAGATCGTCTGCCAGTTGTTGATTCTCCACAGAGCTGGGGGATGGTGTCTTGTAGTTGGTGATGACTTTCAGACCTTTCCACACTGAAGCCGTGTCATTAGAAGAGAACTGATTCTGAAGCTTATCAGAATAATTCCTCTTTGCCACTTTGATCTCCTTTTCCAGTGTGTATTTGGCCTGTTTGTACAAGACTCTGTCCCCATTTCTGCGAGCATCTTCTTTGGCCTGACGGAGCTGGCTGAGTTTTGCAGTGAACCAGGGTTTGTTGTTGTTGTAAATTAAATGAGTCTTTGTAGGAATGCACAAATCCTCACAGAAACTGATATATGATGTAACAGATTAACTGATATATACTGATATATATGATGTGAGCTCGTCCAGATCGGTCGCAGCAGCTTCAAAAACACTCCAATCAGTCTATTCGAAACATGCTTGTAAAGCCCGCTCTGTTTCGGTGGTCCATCTCTTTACAGTCTTTGCTACAGGTTTAGCGGATTTCAGTTTCTGCCTGTAGGTCGGTATGAGATGAACTAAACAGTGATCAGAGAGCCCCAAAGCTGCCAGTGGGACAGAGTGATATGCATCCTTTATTGCTGTGTAACAGTGATCCAGTGTATTACTGTCTCTGGTGGGACAAGTAACATGCTGTCTGTATTTTGGAAGTTCACGTGAGAGGATCGCTTTATTAAAGTCCCAGAGAATGATTAGAACAGAGTCGGGGTGTTGTTGCTTACTCTCTGTGATCATATCAGCGAGTATCTGTAAAGCCGAGTTCACATGCGCTTGCGGAGGAATGTAGACGCTCACCAGAATGAATGAGCAAAACTCCCGCGCCGAATAGAACGGTTTGCAGTTAATGAAGAGTGTTTCAAGATCGGGACAGCACATCTTCTTTAACACAGTTACATCTGAACACCACCTTTCATTGATGTAAAAGCACATCCCGCCGCCGCGCGATTCCCCTGTTGATTCTGCATCGTGATCTGATCTAAACAGCTGTCCGGAATGGCGTCGTTCAGCCAGATTTCCGTGAAGCAAAGAGCAGCCGAGTTCGAAAAATCCTTATTTGTCCGAGAGAGCAGAAGGAGTTCGTCCGTTTTGTTGGGCAGAGAGCGGAGATCGCCAGATGGATGCTAACAAAAACAGTACAAACACTGGAGAGCTAAGCACTGTTGTTGCCATGCACGGCGCCATCTTCCAAGATCATCCAAGATCAGTTATTAGTTAACGATGAACTAATCATTTACAAAACGTGACTTTACATTCATAAATTATTATGTGATATGCTAATGATTTACAAATGTGTTGTAACATAGTTATTAGCTGTTATATTATATATTACTTAATCATCGTCTTTTAAATATTTATGTTATGTTTATAATTTATTGATGAATTTTGAAGTTGTAAGCATGTATGTATGCTAAAGCAATATTTTTAAGAATTGTAATTTATGTGAATACACATTTATAAATGACTTTCAGTCAGGGGCTTCCGGTAAGTAATGTTAAGTCCTTTCACTCATCAACACAGACTTGGGTTCTGTATGGAGTGTGTGAGATCTAGCAATAATGTGAACCGATTGTACCTTTTACTGAAGCTCACATGCAGGTGCTCAGTGGTAAAGACTCAATTTGTGTCAGAAAAGACAGCTGTCTATACCCTTCCCAGTCAGCACTTACATTGCAGTACAAACAAAAAGTTTTTAATTGATGTGTAAATGCATGAATATATAATTTACAAAGCTTCCTGCATACTCTAATCTAAAGTGTAAACTATTTATCACGTCAACATGTTACATATCATTTGTAGATCTTCTTTATAAATTATGTACAAATGATGTAAACATTTTTTAAATATATAATTTATTTGCCATATGCAAAGCTTCTGGTTCACCTTTCAGTTACATGATTAAAAAATATATGCTAATCCCTTATAAGATATTTAAATTATATTTTATGTAGATGTATTTTACTTTGAGCCCCTAACTAACCCCTGTACCCTGTACGACTTCAACCACTTCACAAAAATAAAAATGTAATGTTGATATATTGTATCTACAGTGACATTTAGCTTAGTTACAATATACTATTGTATGGATAATTTTAGGCTCCTTACTCCACCCTTTAACTCTGAACATATCCATATTGACAATATACAAAAATGTAACAGACAGATAAATGTACAGTCACAATAATTTATTTAAAGTTGGTTTAAACAAGATTTAAATTGAGATTTAAATTTACAATTCAGTTGTGTTTACTTGACCATTTGTGTACTTGCAGATAGTGCCCCTCTAGTGCTCGATGGTGAGTTGACGGTTGTTTCAGTAAGTTCCAGTGAGTGGAGTCACCTGGCCTGGCGGATCCTGCACTGGCTGTGCGTGAATTGTGGACATTTCTGACCTCAAGCCACCGGCAACACGAAAGAGACATCAGCAATTGGGTACTTCAGGTGCAGGGAGGCAACGAGTCCAGGTTGACAACAAAGGCAATTTTGTTTAATTTCCCTGTTCAGGCTTCTGCATGACAGAACCGCCCGTTTGGAGTAACTGTCCGTTGAGGGGACAGACTCTGGGTTCAGGGAAAACTCAATTTTGACCCGTCAATCTGGCCATTGGCAAAAAACACCTCACCTGAGTACATTTGCAAATCTACCAATTGTGCTAAAAGTCACTGTGTGAGAGGTTACATCATGGTACAAAGGGGACAGGGTGCCCACAGACACCACAGTCGAGTGTTGGAGCGTCTAGGAGAGGTTGCCCCCGCCATTGAGTCCTTACCTGAGCAATCACAATTCACCCCAGGCCTAGATTAACGACATACAGTCCATTCACTTATTGAAAGCCACAGAATATTAGATATTCTCTGATCATTTAAGTGTTGGCCAACCCCTTTTACTCGTAAGCCATTCCATCCCTGTAGGTTTTATAACGTGACAGCGCCCTCGTCTGGCCCTGTCATAAACCCTTGCCGCGATAGGAAGCTTAAGTTTCACTTCCTTTTCACTAGCCTTTCTGTTCTTATTTTAGTTCTATTCTATTTTATTCCTTTTTATTGGTTTATTGTTCTGTTTTCACATTAATTGCCTCCATTTTGTTCTGTTCTATTGTTTTTTCTGTTGTGTTTGTTTCTTTCAGTTCACATAAAGGAAGAGCCTGTGAGAGCCATCACAAAAAGCTGAATAATAGATAGACGACCGAGCAGCCAGAGTCATTAGAGGACTCGTAGAGCTACCGCCTGTCAAAATCTTTATTTAAATCCGGCACTCACCCACACAAATTGACCCACGTGGTCATTCCTGGCTATCGACGATAAGTGTCTGGCCTACATTCCACTAACTGTCTGCACCAGTTAACTGCAATCACACACAAGAATTATCTAATCATGTATTATCGTAACTCGTTAGTCCTGCGCGTGTTTGCATTGGTTCTGTTTGTGCTGTCTTTCTCTCGCCAACAGCAAGCCAACATGTTCAGAGCATCGCACCCCGGCACCCTCTGGTACCATCTCGAGACCTGGTTGGGAGCCCTGACCAGCACGTTCCTGCCCAATGCCGCTGTGGACCTCCAGAACCTGAGCAAAGAGCAGCTGGATGACAACCTTAATCAACTAATGGCCCACAACCTCTGTGCCCAGGCGAAGCTTAGCGAAAGGAGCTACGCCCTTCTGGAGCAGGAAGCAGCAGCACTTAAGCTCCAGGCCGAGGAGACCCGGAGGAAACAGGCCCAGACTCAGCATCGCCTCGATCAGCGACTCCTTGAGACCCAGGACCAGCGTGGGACAGCAGATGAATCCGACCCCGAGCTACAGGAGGAGGTGCAAAGACTCCAAAAAGCCCTTGTAGAGCTCCACCTGGAAACGGGGCATAGAGAGCAGTTGGAAAAGAAATCCAGAGAGGAACTAACTGGAAAACTCCAACAAGGTGAAGCTCTCCTACCCAGAGCAGAGACTGAGCTGAAAGAAAGAGACGCTAAAGCCAGGGCCTGTGAAAATCATCTTAAACAGGCCTGGAAAGAAGTCATTGCTCTGAAACAACAAAGAGACTATTTAAAAGATTAACTTGATACTCGTTACAGAGAACTGCAAAGTGGCATGGAAGGGGAAACACACATCACAGAGTTTCCCCTGGCCAGTCAAGAATCCATAGTTCAAAAGAGGGTTGAAAGTCCACTGCCCAAGACGCCCAGCGTCCAAGAACCTTCGCCAGCAGCTGTCAAATCCAACTGCCAGCAGCTGCGACAGGCTTTGACCAAAGAGTTTTCTGACCCTGAATCGGACCAAAGGCTCCCGACTGCGACCAACTGCAAGGGCCTACTTCGGAGCACGTAACAAGCCAGGAATGGAGGAAGATTTCATCTTCAAAACTCTGTTTCTCCGAAATCTGCACCCTGCGGTGAGTCATCATCTGGGAGCCTTGGCCTGCCCACGTAGTATGTCTACTCAGCAGCTGCAGGACTTGGTCCACGAAGCTTACGCCAAGCAGAGGACTGCTTCTGAAAAGACTCTAGAAAATCCAACCAGTTATCCAGTCTCTGATCACTGCCCAGAACTGACCCTAGCCGTTATTGTGGAAAATGATGTGAGAAGTGAAGCCCTGGTAGACACCAGAGCAGATCTAATTTTGATGTCAACTAACCTTTTTGAAAGACTGAGAGATGAAGCTAAGAGACAAAACTGTCAGACAAGACTGTCAGGTCACAGAGGTCACCGGAAACCTCGCAGCCAGCCGCGGGAACACCGTCTCAGCACCAGAGCAAAGTTCAAGTTTGCTACTCTGCACCCTTCAACTCACAACAGACTCTGACTCCTTCTGCCCCAAGGTCATAGCAGACCTGCAGCTGAATGATGTAACAACAACAGACATTATTCTCGCACTGTGGGCAGACAACTCAGCCTTCAGCCACACGCTGTTCAGTGCTCTCACGCTTCCCATTGGACTCTCGTCTGTCAACCATGACGACTGCCAAGGACATCCACGTTTTGTACTTGAAATGGAACGACCGGCATTCGACCCATCACTTCCTGGTCCTTCCGGACCTTCTGATGCACCCTAAAGCTTGTTTGGACATTATTCATGAGGTGGTGTGGGCCCCAATGACTTTACAGCCCCCTGCTGTTCCTGTCTACATTGGATACACACTGACACTGGGCCTGGCCTTCATCCTATCCAAAAGGATCAAAGGGAGGCGAGAGTCCATGGACAGGTGCCTGCCTGCCCCTCTTCGAGGCTTCAAAAGGAGACAGAGGAGAGGAGGTGTCAAGCCGGAGAATATGCCAAGCCTCATCGAGATGGACAGAGGACCGGAAGGAACCACCTGCTGCTTGACCATCCGGATCCATTTGCCATCCGACTTTCGTTACCGTCCAACGAGATCCACATAGGAACCTCGTCGGCTGAAAGGGGGACTGTAACGGCTGCTTAAGATCAGGAACAGCAATACAGTGGTAAAAGTAAAGAATGCTTTTAACATCTAACCCCTCCGTATAACTCATGGTCCCCGGCTCTGGCCGGTCTAGGAGAGACTGTGACTTTGGCATCTTTGTGGCCCATCTGAAGCTAAACAGAAAACCCCAGTCCCCCAGCTCTGGGGACTTCAAAAGAATCACCCCATGTGGGTTAATGGCCAGGTGGCCACAGGCCCCAGCCATGCCCCAATACACACCACACACACACACACACACAGACACACACACACAAACATGCATAGAGATTGTATGTACATTTATCGCCAAAATATGACTGTGCCAAAGTGTACCCGTCGTTGTATGTATCCCTAGTGTATATGCTTAGCTATGACTATAGTTGTGTGAATTGTACCCCAAACCTTTATATGCGAGTGTAAGACTGTATCTATGTCTTTATGTCTTTTGCACCCTGGCATATTTAGTCTTGAATTAGTTCTGTCAGGATGATGTAATTAAATATGTATGTTCTGTTACGATACCATGCATTAGTCTATTTCTAAGGTCTTTTTGAGTAAAAGTTACCAATTCTGAAACCATCATAAATTATGCAAATTGGGGACTTCTTCGGGACGACCATCTTTTGGCACAAGTTTTTCTTTTGTCAAGCCTTCGTCATCCTCCATCACCTAGGAGACGGACTCTCTCTCTTCTTTATTTTCCGGTTATCTTACTCTTAATTTAAAACCTTGTTTGAAAATCCCGCTGGAGAATGCCCTCCTGGAAAAGGACCAATTGCCAAACCAAGCGCGCTGAATCTAGTGCTGGTCTAGGAGGTTGATAGGTTATTTCCGGGTCGCTGCTCATGTGGCTGACCAGTTGGCTTGTAGAGTAACTTTTATGTTTTTTTCGTTAGTTTTTTTCCTTTTGTTTGTCTCGGCAAGCCAGCTCTGATTGGAGTTCCATGTTTAAGCCCTTACGGAACAGTAACTTTAATGTGTCATCCACCCAGGTTGTTTGAGCCACCAGTGTGCGAAATGTGAGTGCGTATTCAGCTGCCGTTTGTTTTCCTTGGCGAAGCGCCAGCAGTAACTCATCGGCCTCCTTTCCCCCTTCAGCGTGTTCGAAAATCTCACAAAACCGTTGTAGGAATTCGTCAAGTGAAGTGAATGTTGGACGGCCGTTATTCCACACCGTAGTGGCCCATTCCAAGGCTTTACCCGTTAACAGGGAACACACAAAGGCAATCCGACTCTCGTCATTGGTGTACAGAGCGGGTTGTTGAGATATAAACAATGAGCATTGCAGCAGAAACCCCTAGCATCTTGCTGGTGAACCATCATATTTCTCAGGGAAGGTTAGACGCGGGTTTGTAGTGGTGTGAGTGCTGGATGCCGGAGCCATGGGTGGCGTGGGCAATGGCGGACTTACATCAGCGTTGGGGAGTCGCATGCTTTGTAGCGTCTTCACCAGTTCCTCGGTAACGGCAGTGAGACGGGTAAGTTGTTGTTGGTGGACAGCTAGAACACTGGCCTGGGTCGAAACCTCCGTAGACAGACGATAGATAGCCGCTGGATCTTGGTCTGGCGAAGTCTTCTGTAACGAGGCGGCAGACTCGATGAGATCCATATGCAGCTTTATTATAAACAATCGTAGTCGTACAGGCAGGGGTCAAATACCAGCAATAACAATGTCCAAGGCAGAGATGAATCGTAAACGGGGACAGGCAAAGGGTCAGGGCAGGCGGCAGACAAGGCAGAGTAATCCAGAAAACAGGCAGGTAACTAACAGGGCAGGCAGCAAACAAACACGAAGGTAATAAACAGTCCAATGTCATACACAGGAAAACAGAAAACAGGGAAAACCGCTCAGTAGTGTCAGCCAGGGCAAAACAAGACTTCGCAAAGGATGAATGTGTGAGTGAGCTTAAATAGTCCAGGTGATGGGGATCAGGTGTGGGTGTAATCAGTCCAGGTACGGGGTTATGGGAAATGTAGTCCATGATACAGTTAGTACTCGGGTGAGGGAGCCACAGAGGCCATGTTCGTGACAAGTGCTTTGAAGCTGCACAGAAACTGCAATTTAAACCTTCAACCCATTGAACCCCACTGATGTCCACTATACAGAGAAAAATCCTGGAATGTTTTCCTCAAAAACCTTAATTTCTTTTCGACCAAAGAAAGAAAGACATGAACATCTTGGATGACATGGGGGTGAGTAAATTATCATGAAATTTGAATTCAGAAGTGAACTAATCCTTTAAGTAAAAATACAATGATTTCGCAATACAGTGCATATTGTTAGCAAAATACAAAGAGAATTTTCTAGCTGACTACATTTACATTTACATTTATGCATTTGGCAGACGCTTTTATCCAAAGCGACTTACATTGCATTATACTATACATTTGTATCTGAGTATGTGCAATCCCTGGGATCGAACCCATGACCTTGGCATTGCTAGTGCCATGCTCTAACCACTGAGCTACAGGAAAGCTATGTAATGTGTCATCCACCCAGGTTGTTTGAGCCGCCAGTGTGCGAAATGTGAGTGCGTATTCAGCTGCCGTTTGTTTTCCTTGGCGAAGCGCCAGCAGTAACTCATCGGCCTCCTTTCCCCCTTCAGCGTGTTCGAAAATCTATCGAGTTTTTGGATATTGAATGGCTTTTCTGAGATGTGACGTTATGTGAAATTGTTTACAAGCTGCTTTTTGACGCCTTTCTGCAGCTGATACACTGATTGAGCGATTACATGTGACCAGGGGCGGAGCGAGGTGATGTGTTCTAGGAGGCCGTTTACATGGCCTAAACTAAAAACTGAAAACTTTATGCATTTTGGCTGTTCATTTACATGACAATGGCGTTTTGGGGGCCTGAAAATGCAAACTTTTGAAAACTGGTTTAAAAGTGCAAGTTTTTGAAAACAATACCTTTATAATATTCGTGTAAACTAAAAAACATGAATCTATGAAAACGGTGCTGGCATGCACATGTGCATTTCATGTTAAGTCTATAGGCATGCACTTTCGAGTGCTCTGTAAAGAATGCGTAAGTGCGCAGGCGCGTAGTATTTCTTTATGAAGTGACATCGCCAACTACTGGCCTGGCATGCATAATACAGCATTCTGAATCATTTTCAAGGATCCGTGTGAACGGGGATCTATTTGATAACGTTGTCATCTGTACAAAGAAAAAACTTTACTGTTTTTAGTACATCGTTGTCGTGCAAGTGTACCCTAGGACTCCAGCCCTGAATGTTTTTTTCAAAAGCCACAAATCTTTTAGGTTTCTTAATAATATTGTAAAAATATAAATTTTTCGATGCATATCTTTACTGAAATATTTGAAAAGGTCCTTCAATACCACTTTTCCGCAGTATCGGTACACCAATACCAGCTGCGCTTTATCTCTCTCTTCTCTCCGACAGCGAGTTTATGCCACTGATCTATATAAATGACTGGATTGCTCATGACATCATTGTTTTAATGTACACTCTATGTATATGTGTGTGTGTTTTTTTGGAAAGCAGCCTAGAAAGGGTCCCTCTTTCTTTGTCAAGGAGAAAGGGCCCTAAAGACTGCTTCGGGATGAATGTTGCCTTCAGCCGAAAACTGACCATATACTTATTATTCCATGTCTCACATTCTATAATGATGTAATGTATATTCTTATTGGACAGTTGTTACAGTTGCTACACCACCCCCTGAAATGTATAAAAGCCAAGTGTAACAAGTGCCCTCAACGTTAGCTGAAGCAATGGACCAGTTTCTAGATAAGTGGAGAACAATACTTGTAGTAAATAAATCACAGAGTCACGTGAGGAAAAATAATCAAAAATATATTAATTCAACAGTCACTTGAATTGAATGGCATGAAACTAAATTGGAAACAACAATAAAAATAAAATAAAATTATTAACAAAATGTAAGTTCCTTGTGTTGACTGGTTTTCTTCTCTTATTCGTTTATGATTTGGTTTCTCTCTTTTTTTCCTTGAGTCAGTTTAATTCAAGTTATCTACACTACCTCTGTATGCAGATTTTATTTAGCTGTATATTTATCTTTAAATTTTGAGTTTAGGGTTCTATTATTCTATTTTGCTTTTAAGTGTTATTTCTTTCTATTCGATTTTATAAGGCGCGTGCGTGTCCGCGGATCCGACATGGGTCCGCTCAGGATCCGCTGATTGACAGTAGAATTTACAGCGCCGCCCGGAGACACACCTGATCCTTTGGGCGGCACCAAAACGAATGTGACAGTCATGCGGGTTTGGCGACTTTAATGCGGATCCGCCTAGGAGTCTCCTGCTGTGTGGGACGCTTCGCCCTCAAAAGCGAACCTCGGGAACTTCCTGTGCTGTGTAAGGATGGAGACATGGAAGTATGCGTCCTTTAGACCTATTGTGACAAACCAATCGTTGGATTTGAGTCACGATTTGACTTTTTGTCAACGTCTTGAATTTGAGCTTTTGTACTGCATGATTCAGATGATGCAGATCTAAAATAGGGCGCAACCCCCCATCCTTTTTCGGAACCAAGAAGTACCGGCTGTAAAACCCTGACTCTCTGTTGGTAACCGGGGCCCGTTCTATAGCTTCCTTCTCTAGCAAGGTCTTTACTTCTTGCTCCAATACCAGAGCCTGCTCGAGATGGATCCAAGTGGATGCTGCACACTGGTGGTGGATGAGGAGAGACCCCTGATATGATTGTAAAGCGCTTTGGGTGTACAGTTGTACATAGGAAAGCGCTATATAAATACCTCATTCATTCATTCATTCATGCACTATTGTCTGTAGCACTCCTTTGTATAGAGGTGGGCGGCACTAAAACTGGATTTTGTAACCCTTTTCTATAATCTGCAGGACCCATCGTGAGATTTCCACTCTGCTAGAAAATCTACTAAAGGAACCAGCCTCTCGAGTCTGGCCTCTGGTATATTGTGAGTACCGCGTCACTAACTCGCTGGAGACCGCTGTGCCCCGAATCACCAGAGGTGGCGGGGTTGGCTGAACGGCCCCCTGATGGCAACGAGGTGGAACGAGCACCATATACCGAGGTGAACACCGCTCCACCCCGTGTGGGGCTGCCCTCAGGAGTCTGACACCACTGGCGTCAGGACTTCTTCTGACCCGAAGCCTCCTTAGCCTGAAGCACGACTATCTTTGAGGTGGAGCACGAGAAGCGACACTCTCCTTTTGCTGTGCTCTATATGAGGAGCTATACGGCTGAGGCTCCTCATGCCCAGCAACCCCACAGGATGGATGGCGGCATGGAAGATATATCTTGAATGCCTCCACTTGTTTCTTGGACTCCTGAAACCTGTCGACGACCGAGTTGACAGCATCGCTGAACAGGCCAGTTGGCTCAAGTGGGGCGTAGAGGAGAAAGTCTTTTTCTTTTATATGGCAGCAACAGAGTCTTTTTCCTTTATATCTGACAGGTTGAGCCACAGGTGTCTCTCTTATCTCTCAGAGATAAGTCTGTGGCTCGACACAGTTCGAGAACTGCACCCAAGCCAATCCCCTCTCCGCCATCCAAATCCTTCAGCAAGTCGGCTTGGTATGCTTGTAAAATAGCCATAGTATGCAAACAAGCACCAGCCTGAGCTGCTGCCGTATACGCTTTACCCACCAGCCCTGATGTAACTTTTAGTGGCTTTGTGGGAAGTGTAGGGGCCTTTAGGGACGATGCTGAAACCGGGGACAGGTAGCTCGCAAGCGTCTGTTCAACCCAGGGCACCGCCCCATAGCCATACTCTTTCAGCCCCCTTATATCTGAGCAGTATTTGACCTGAGGGCTGAAAAGTCTTGATGAGTATGGCTTTTTACATGATCTAAATAACTCGTCATGCAGATCAGGAAAGAAAGGAAGGCCCCTTGGTGGAGGTGATTTATTAGATGTTAGGAAATGCTCATCTAGCTTACTTTTGGGACGAGTGCCCTGTTTCTCTGCTGGCCATTCAATATTTAACACTCTGGGGTCTGACGGTCACGCCGGCGATACCACCGCGGTTTTTTTCTTACCAGTGTGAAAGAGACTCAAAATACTCCGTCAATGTTGCACATATAATTAAGAGTTATACACCATTTTAATCTGTGGAATATCTTCTTTTATTTGTGTACACTCAGAGTAAAAACAAAATGTTGTGCTTTTTGTAAAATAAAGAAAACTAACATGATTTTAACAACTGTAAACTGGGCAGCGTCATGCCATCGCTGCACCAGTATGTGAATATTCATACGAGGAGGCATAATACCTTGGATTTACGTTATGGAAACATTCCTGATGCGTTCATCGCTCAGGTACAACCTCCACTCGGCTACTCCGACCACAATGTTGTCGTTTTGTTGCCGCACTACAGATCAAAACTGAAATGCGCTAAGCCAACCATATACAGCGCCTCCGTCTGGTCAGAGGATACCATGGAACAGCTGCAGGGTTCACTAGCATGCACAGACTGGGAGATTTTTCAGGGAGACTTGGAGTATAAGGTTTCAGTTATCACGGATTACATTAAATTCTGCATTTCATCTACTATACCTACCAGAACATTTAAGAAATACCCAAATTCCCATCCCTGGATTACATCTCACATTAAAAGTTGCATGAAAGAAAAACTTAAGGCTTTCAAGCAGGGGGACTGGAACACTGTCAATATACTAAACAGACAGATTAAAAATTACATAATAAGAGCCAAACTCAGATATAAGGACAAGATCGAGCAAGAATTCAGTAGTATGAATACTAAACAAGCGTTTCAGAAAATCAGGATTCTCACTGGTCAAGCATCTGGCACGGGGCATTATGCAATATCTGACCCGGCTACCTTTGCTGACTCTTTGAATTCCTTTTATACCCGTTTTGACAGAGATGATCATTCTGCCCTTTGTGAAGAGCTGCTCAGTGCTTTGCCATCGGTTGTTACATCCGAGCCCCCATTTACAGTGGAGGATGTACGCCAGCAATTGAGCAGGTGTAAAGTGGGTAAGGCGCCGGGCCCAGATGGCATTCCGGCCAGGGTGCTGAAATCTCATGACAAAAAAATTACACTTATGTCAAAAGAAACGTTGAGATGTCAGCTTTTAAATCGTGTAAGTCAAATCGAAAACAAACCTTCTGTGTTTATGTATGTAACGGTTGTAGCGGTCCGTACAGTTATTAATCAATTTATGGGTGGAATATGAATATAATAATTCATAAAACTTCATGAATTATTATTATGCACATACCGACCCAAGGGGGAATTAACCATATATGGTGAATTAATTACAACGAATTGTAATCAATTTTATATATGATTAGTTCTTGTTTAATAGTTATTTAGGAAACTATGTTTGTCCAGCAAATTAGTTCTTCCTAGAATATTATAAATGGAATTATTCTGTGGCCACACGAATAAATTCCTATTACAGCATCAAAGCATAAAGCGATCGAAAACGTTAAAGTGACTTGGTCTTCGGTTGAAAGAACAAAACAGAACAATTCTGACGGATATAATGCATTTAATATGTAAACTAATACTACAAAGGTTATACAGTTAACTAGGCACAAAAAAGATATACATATACAAAACGAAAGTAAAGGCAGAAGAGAGAGAGAGAGTGATCAGAACAGTGGCAATTTACAAACAGATAAAACCTCTGAGAGCCAACAAAGAAAGCAGTTAAAACGAATCTTAACAGGTTACTTGCATGAGTTTGGTCAGCTCGAGTGCTGGAGTTCGCAGAGTTTCAGTGCGCGAGTTTGGCGTGATTGGTCCCATCCCAAAAAGGCTGTTTCTTCGGCGGGTTCTTCAAACGCGGTTTTAAACTGAGAAGTGATATTGCCGGAAAATAACGAAGAGAGTTGGACTCCGTGATGGAGCGTCGAGAGCTTGACGACAGGAAAACTTGCGTCCTGA
>RJVU01079414.1:477494-489363 GCA_003731715.1 Anabarilius grahami
CATTATTCATGATCATTCACGCCTCCATGCATACTGTTTCTCTTGACAAAAAGTGTCTTACAAAAACTAAATCAATATATTGTTTTATATGAAGGAGTAGGCGGCATAATTTTTACATAATTCTGAAGCAAAAACTCTAGTCTACAACCTCCAATACCCAGAGGTCTTATGAACACAGATTTAATATACTTTTTTTGGCCTTATTTCAGTGACTTAAGTTTTTTGTTTTTTCAATAACCACGCATAAACGTTATTCCTTCAAAAATACAAACATGTACATACATGTTCCTCACATATTATGGTAGCCTAGTTTGTGCTGAATACAGTGTAATGACACTTGTGTCATTAATATGTTTATGAACAACTGAAAAAAGCACAAATGTCAGGGCATGTCAAAACTTCTCCAGGGCCCCACAAATCCTCAGACCCCAGAGGGTTAACTTAGACACAGTACGAGTGATCACCTCCACCAGCTCCTCATATGCTGGGGAAAGAGATGGCAAGTCTTCTTCCCCCATATCGAAGCTCAGCACATCCACCTCCTCAGAACTGGAGCGCTGAAGCGACGAGCCCTCTCCCTGGGCGGAAGAAGCCGCTGGGCAGGCTTCCGACACCAGAGAAGGGGCTATGGATCTACCAGGTGAAGGCTGAGAAAGAGGACTCATGCCCATCTCAAACCCCTCTGATAAATCTATTTGCGAACCCCATGACATCTTTCTCCATGCTGCCTCAGCAGCAGCGGGTCCAGAGCCATGAGGAACGCTGGCCTGCTCACTTCCCTCGAAATGTGAGAGGCGGGAGCGGAGGGTTCTGAATGTTAGCTTTTCACAGTGCTCACATTCAGCCCCCTCGAAGGCTGAAAGAGCATGCTCCGCTCCCAAACACTTAACACATAAATTGTGTGTATCCCCACCCGTAAGGAAGCGGGAGCAGGGAGGAACACACGGTTTAAATGCTTGGTTCGCCATAATAAGTGTGAGGATATTGAGCTGTACTATAACGGGACAGACAACAATAAATAAGACAGTTTCACACGGATCACTTTACTGAGGCAGAAAAGCTGAATGCCGGTCTTACTAGATGTGTTTTATCCTTTCCTGGTTGTGACGTCACCCACCCGTGACGTTCACTCTCGCCATTGGACTAGTTGATACATGTGCATCAGACTCAATCATGCTGAGGGCGTTTCCAAAGCGATCCTATCGGACACAGCGTGAAGTTCCCTCGAAAGGGAACATCTGATTTTAATGAGAAAACGTTACCTAACAAGTCAGCGTTTTTATATCTGAAGTTGCCTTGTATATTCTTACAATGCAAATGTCCTAAACATTTAAATGGTTAATTGTTTAAAGTCAGGAATTTACCTTGCTTATTAAAAGTTACTTTCATCTTCATTATCATCTACAGATGAGACACCTCAGCATTTGTATTACAAATGTCACACTGATTCTTCTGAAATCTGAATTCAGATTTATGCTTTGTAAGACATTCACATACAGTACAACTTAATTCGTCATGTACAGTTATTCACTGTGGTTATGTAATTATGTTTTGTTATTTAATACTGTTTTTATTCGTATAACTGTAAATGATTCAACAGGGTTCTTGTTAACATCATGTATTTCAAAGCAGTAAAGATAACACCTTGAATGTTGGTTAAATTAATAATTAGCTCAACAATATAATAACACTTAATTCAAATGCAAACTGCCATGTAGTAAAAAACCATAGAATTTGAGCTGACCTGTGACTTTTTAACAGTTTCCAAGATCTCCATGAGTCTGAATTGGATGTTTAGTGTTTCCAGAGGTCAAAGATTCACAACATTCTTTGAATAGACTAGAAAATTATGTTGGCATTAGTGGAATTGCATTAAGCATGGTTCACATCACACTTATCTGACCGATATCAGTTTGTAGTAATAAACGAAGAGATGTCGTATCGATCACAGGTTCAGTATGGAGTACCGCAAGGCTCAGTACTAGGACCATTGCTGTTCACCTTGTACATGCTACCCTTGGGGGATATCATTAGAAAGCATGGCATTAGTTTTCACTGTTGTGCTGATGATACTCAGCTCTATATTTCTTTGCGCCCTGACGAATCTTACAAATTCACAAGATTAACAGAATGCATGGCTAATATAAAAAATTGAATGACCAGCAATTTCCTACTACTTAATTCTGAGAAAAAAAAAAAAACAGATATTCTAATTATTGGACCAAAAACCTCTGCACGTAATAACCTAGAATACTGTCTAACACTTGATGAATATTCTGTCAAGTCTTCATCGTCAGTTAGGAACCTGGGTGTGCTCTTTGATACCAATCTTTCATTTGAAAGCCACGTTTCTAGCATCTGTAAAACTGCATTCTTCCATCTTAAAAATATATCTAAATTAAGACATATGCTCTCAATGACAAACGCGGAACAGTTAGTTATTTCGTTCATGACCTCAAAACTTGTTATAATGCTTTACTGGGTGGTTGCACTGCATGCCTAATAAACAAACTCCAGCTGGTCCAAAACCCAGCAGCTAGAGTTCTTAGTACAACCAGGAAGTATGACCATATTAGCCTGGTTCTGTCAACACTGCATTGGCTCCCTATTAAACATCATATAAATTTTAAAAAATCTTACTAATTATTTACAAAGCACTAAATGGTTTAGCTCACCAGTACTTATGTGAGCTCTTAACACATTATAGTCCTTCATGTCTATTGTGATCTCAAAATTCTGGCCAGTTAATTATACCTAAAATATCAAAATCAATCGCAGGCGGTAGTTCCTTTTCCTTTTTAGCACCTAATCTTAGGAACAGACTTCCTAGCATTGTTCGGGAAGCAGAAACACTCTGTCAGTTTAAATCTAGACCAAAAATGCATCTCTTTAACCTGGCTTACACATAACACATTATCAATTTATATTTTCACATCCATTGAAGGATTGTTAGTCTGCATAAATTAGGTCAGCCGGAACTGGTAACAGTTCCTATAACACCCAATGTACATCATAAGAAGAACGGAATCTATGCTAATATTAGTCTCTCTGTTTATCCTGAGGTTTACTGTAGTCAGCAGGATCTGGGCCGTATCCAGATCAGGTGGAGGACCTACGCCTAGACACGACCACAACGCATCCCTGAAATGTTAGCTAGATTGTGTCAACTATTCCCTGTGAAGGCCTCATCGACATGATAGCCAGTGGCACAGATCCTCAACCAAACCTTTTCCATACCGGCGTGATGAATCCGATCTTCAACCAGAAGGAACTGGATTAAATATTTTGACTGTTCCGATCCCAATCTGAATTATGACCCATAATGCTGCCTGAATCATAATCATGCACTGTTCATTGTTGGCCAGAGGAGAACTGGCCCCCCAACTGAGCCAGGTTTCTCCCAAGGTTTTTTCTCCATTTTTGTCACCTGATGGAGTTTGGGTTCTTTGACGCTGTTGCCTCTGGCTTGCTTAGTTGGCAACACTTGATATTTAACAATGTTTTTGATCTGCCTGCATTGACACCATTCTATGCGAATTGATCTGAGCTGGACGAAGACATCACTGTTTTCTCCTGAGCTGCTATATAAATAAATGAACCAAATTAATAAATAATTATTTTTACGATGGAATGAATCAATACTTAACTTACTTAAGCTGGACAATGACACCATTTTCTTCTAGAGCTGCTGTGCAGCCAAAATTATTTTCCTGTTATCACTGTAAAGCTGCTTCCCCTCTTCCCCAATAAAGGTTTTACCTCTTTTTCCCTGATCAGAGCCTGCACGGGGGCCTACCACTGTGGGCAGGACCCCCATAAATCTGGAAGGGTGAGACCCGAACTGGGCACCATATAATGGTGTTGAGCACTTCCCCCCGGAGGGGATTGCCCTCAGAGGTCTGGTGCCACTGGCTTCAGGACCTCTTTCCTGCAGCCTTTGTGGCGATAATGACGTTCCTTAGATCCGTCTTACCCCTTGAAGGCTGCGGTTGAAAGAGCTTCCCCGATCCCCCTTCTCTCTGGGGGGGAGCTCGGGAGGCTTTTGGGTGGCATGGTAGGAGGAGCTGGCTTTTGATGTTTGGGGATGCTCCTGCTCAGCAACCCCTTGAGACCTGAGAATGATGGGGGAGG
Source organism: Anabarilius grahami (assembly GCA_003731715.1). Classification (NCBI taxonomy): domain Eukaryota; kingdom Metazoa; phylum Chordata; class Actinopteri; order Cypriniformes; family Xenocyprididae; genus Anabarilius; species Anabarilius grahami. The sequence goes on from RJVU01079414.1 coordinate 481,626, forward strand.
AGTTTCTGGAACTCCGCCACTTGCTTACTGGCCTCATGGAACCTCTTTACGACTGTGTTGACAGCGTCGTCGAAGAGGCCAGGTGCTAGCGGGGCATTCATGAGAAAACTTTTATCTTTCTCCTTAATAGCACTAATATTTAACAATAAGTGCCTCTCTGTGGCCACCGGGGCTGCCATAGCATGGCCGATGGGTTTGGCGGTCTCCTTGGTGGCCTGGAGGGAAAGATCTATGGCCCTATGCAACCCCTCCCTCATCCAGGTCTCTTAGCAGATCTGCCTGGTAGGCTTGCAGCAAAATCGTGGTATGCAAACATGCTGCAGCCTGACAAGACGCTGCGTATGCTTTGCCCACCAAAAACGTCTTAGGTTACGACTGTAACCCTTGTTCCCTGAGAAGGGAACGAGATGCTGCATCGATGATGACGCTTTGGGGAATGAGATGCCCACTATGCCATATTGACAAATGCCTGCCCTGGAGTGAAACTGTACAGGCACAGCTCAGGACGAGACCACTCAAGACCCCGGCGTAGCCAGCAGGTCCAGGCTATAAAACCTTACAACAAAGGTTTTGTTGCCATACTTGATGCCATACTTATGGTGGAAATGACTTACTGGCAGAGGCGAGAACAGACAGCATGCCTTAAGACCAGGAAATTGTCTCTGGAATTCACCTGCTGATTGTTAGTTTGGTAGTCGGGCAGCCGTCTTGGGGGGCCCGAAGCATACCAACAACTGGTCAGTCTTTTTCACCAAGTAGTCATACAGAAAGTAGATGTAGCTTCAGGCTCTAGAGTTGAGGCTGATCTCCACAACCTCAGTTGAGAGACCTGTATCCAGGAACCGATCCCCTCAAGAGTCAGCCCTCCTCTCTCTAGAACTCATGGGAGCAGAGCAATTGGGGAAAAATGTATACAGACAAAACCTCAGCTAAGTCTGCACCATGGCTTTCGGCCCCGCAGAGCTGGATGCGTAAAGGAGAACCAGAGCCGACAGTGGATCATCTCTTGTGACGCCAACAGATCTGGGTAGAATCTCCATCCCCCGGGCCTCAGCCTCTGCCTTGAAAGGACGTCTGTTCCCAAATTTTGGTCCCCAGGGATATACATTGCTCTGAGTGAGAGCAACTTGCCCTGGGACCACAGAAAGCCCTGATGCGCCAGTCTGCACAGAGGGCGCAACCTCAGGCCCCACTAACAATTTATGTAGGAGACCAGGTATATATTGTTGTTTCGTACTAGAACATGATGGCCCCTGAGGTCTGGGAGCAAGTGCCTCAGAGCTAGAAGCACAGCCATCATCTCCAGGCAATTTATGTGAATTTTACAGTTCATTAATTGTGAACAAGTTAATTATTAATGAATGCTTAACTAATGCATTATTCTGAAACCTTAAAATAAAGTGTTACTGTGGCGACCAGGGCGGGCGAGAGCCGTGAGAGAATGGCGCGAGGCCGGTGGCGCGAGAGATGACGAGCTCCACCTGGGAGGCGCGCCGGCCTCGAGTCTCTCACGGTCTCTCACCTGGTCCTCTCTCTTCCGTTCTCTCACGGCTCTCGCCCGCCCTGGTCGCCACAGTTACCATTTATTTTTATTCAAACGTACATATGCTAGACAGACACTTTACATACAGTTTGTCCAGCAAACTGTTAAGTTTTCCACAGACTATTATAAAGGAAATGTTATCCTCTGGCCACGAGGATAAATTCCTATGTTAGCATCAAACGTAAAGCGATTGTGCTAGATCGAAACGTTAAAGTGACCTGGGTTTTATGAATGAGCAAAAGAAACAATCAACGTCGCTGTGACATCCGGGAGAGACGTGCGTGAGTGGGCAAGGAATGATTCAGGGCAATCGGGAGAACACACAGAAAAGTTGTGTGTTGGTGCTTTTATGGAAAACCAAGCTAACACACCTCCTGGGTTGGAACGGCCAATAGATGCGTAGCACTGTTTGGCGGGCAAAGTTTCTTTGTCTTGTCTTGGCTGAATTTGCATAATTTATGGGTATCAGATCGGATAGTACTTTCTTCACAGTACCATTAAACAAATAGTACAATGCATTTGTCAGCTATGTGACATATCTCAGTGAATGAGAGGTAGCAAGAGCTTTAAAACAAGACCAAACTCGACAGATCAGAAAAGCATATAAAAGAAGTTATGGTTTACAGACAATAGTATCATTAGAAATTACACTAGCACAACTACATTCCAAGCTAAGCTTATACAGTGGGAATAACTATATGCAATTTGACATACAACGGCGGTTACATTTAGGCATAATTATATTTTACACATACAGTCTTCAATGCATGTCTCTGTGTGTGCGTGTATTTTCTCTTTTATTGCTGTTTGGAATGTGGACATGGCTCGTAGTAACCCGATCCGAGGTGTCCACATCCCCTTTAAAGTCGCGAAGGAAATGTTCAGGAATCTGAGTTGGTATAACTGTGTAGTCTACCGCGGCAGCGGACGCGGCAGCCCTTGTGTGAAGCCCTCCTCGTGTGAAGAATGAAGAGTGTAAAGACCAGCGACTCTACCTGTGCGACTCCACCGAGCAAGGACACCGACAAGGCACTTGAGTATTGCACTTTTCTTTTTCCTTCTTTCCTTCCTCTTTATACAGTGTGTTCTTGTCTGTCTTTTGATCTGTTTTAGATATGTGCTTCCAAATTCCCACTATTACTAACACTCGTAAATCGCGTGCTACACGTTGGAGGCAGTGCAACCATAACAACCTGCGTATTTTACCCATGTCATCTAGTACATTACTTTCTATTTCTATTGGGCTCTGGAATTGTCAGTCTGCTGTAAACAAAGCAGACTTCATCACAGCTATTGCTACTTATTCAGGTTTCCATCTCATGGCTCTGACTGAGACATGGATCAAACCAGAGGACACTGCCACACCGGCAGCCCTCTCCTCTAATTTCACTTTCTCTCACACCCCACGCCAGATTGGGAGGGGTGGTGGTACTGGTTTGCTTATGTCCAGTGAATGGAATTTCAATCCTTTACCATCTCTCTCTGACAATGGCTCTTTTGAATCACATGCAATTACCATCACCTACCCTACTAAAATCCATGTTGTAGTTGTTTATCGTCCTCCAGGTCAGCTAGGTAACTTCTTGGAGGAGAAGGATGTGTTACTCTCATCCTTCCCTGAGGATGGTACTCCTCTGCTAGTACTTGGAGATTTCAACATCCATCTAGACAAACCTCAGGCTGCTGACTTCCACACTCTGCTTGCCTCATTTGACCTCAAGCGAGTGGCTACCTCAGCTACCCACAAATCAGGTAACCAATTGGACCTCATCTACACACGCTGTGGCTCCACCGACAATACACTGGTTACTCCACTACACACCTCAGACCACTTTCTCATCACTTTTACACTCAACCTGACCCCTAACTCAACACGCACTCCACCACGTTACTTTTCGGCGAAACCTACGCTCCCTCTCACCACATTTACATTTACATTTACATTTACGCTTTTATCCAAAGCGACTTACATTGCATTATTCTATACATTTGTATCCGAGTATGTGCAATCCCTGGGATCGAACCCATGACCTTGGCATTGCTAGTGCCATGCTCTAACCACTGAGCTACAGGAAAGCCTATCCACCTATCCTCTTTGGTCTCATCCACACTTCCTCCCCCTAAACAGTTCTCATCACTGGACACTAACAATGCTACTGACACTCTTTGCACCACTCTAACATCTTGCTTAGATGACTTCTGCCCCCTTTTAACCAGACCAGCCCGCGCCACCCCCTCTGCCCCCTGGCTCTCTGATGCTCTCCGTGAGCATCGGTCTAGACTCAGGGCTGCAGAGAGGAAGTGGTGCAAATCTAAAGATCCTACTGACCTTAGCTCATATCAGTCACTCCTATCTTCTTTCTCTACTGATGTCTCCAATGCTAAAACCTCGTACTATCACACTAAAATTAATTCAACTGACTCCCGCACACTTTTCAAAACCTTCTCATCTCTTCTTTGCCCTCCTCCCCTCCCTTCCACATCAGCTCTTACAGCCGATGACTTTGCCACATTCTTCACACATAAAATAACAACCATCAGCGGCCAATTCTCCACACCACACACTGACAATAACATCTTAACGGAAAACACACAAACCCTCCCCTCCTTCTCCATGCTATCTGAGGCAGATGTTTCAAAACTCATCCTCTCCAATCACCCTACTACCTGTCCGCTAGACCCTATCCCCACTCATCTTCTTCAGGCCATCTCCTCCTCAATTCTACCTGCACTCACTCACATTATCAATTCTTCCCTTCAAACTGGAACATTTCCCACAGCTTTTAAGCAGGCTAGGGTTACCCCACTGCTTAAAAAACCAACTCTGAATCCAGCACTTCTAGAAAACTACAGACCAGTATCCCTTCTTCCTTTCATTGCTAAGACACTTGAGAGAGTTGTATTCAACCAACTGTCTACTTATCTCACACAGAACAACCTCCTTGACGACCACCAGTCTGGTTTCAAGAGTGGCCACTCAACTGAGACTGCCCTGCTCTCAGTCACTGAAGCCCTGAGACTGGCACGAGCAACTTCAAAATCATCAGTACTCATCTTGCTGGATCTGTCTGCTGCTTTTGACACAGTTAACCACCAGATTCTCCTGTCAACACTCATGTCGAAGGGCATCTCGGGAACCGCACTCCAGTGGTTTGAGTCTTACCTCTCAGGTAGGTCCTTCAGGGTATCATGGAGTGGTGAGGTGTCCAAGTCACATCATCTTGCTACTGGGGTACCTCAGGGCTCTGTGCTTGGACCACTTCTCTTCTCCATCTACATGTCATCACTAGGATCTGTCATTCAAGATCATGGTTTCTCCTATCACTGTTATGCTGATGACACACAACTCTACCTCTCATTCCAACCAGATGATCCGACGGTTGCTGGTCGCATCGCAGCCTGCCTGACAGCCATTTCTGCCTGGATGAAGGACCACCACCTTCAACTCAACCTTGCAAAAACGGAACTGCTTGTGGTCGGTGCCAACCCAACACTTCATCATAACCTTTCAATTCAACTTGGGTCGTCAACCATTACTCCGTCCAGGACAGCCAGGAACCTTGGAGTGGTGATGGATGATTGTTTAAGCTTCACAGATCACGTTGCAACAACAGCCCGGTCCTGCAGATTTGCCTTGTACAACATCAGGAAGATTAGACCCTTCCTATCGGAGCATTCCACACAAATTCTTGTCCAAGCTCTTGTTCTATCCAGACTGGACTACTGTAATGCTCTATTGGCTGGCCTTCCAGCATGCACTGTCAAGCCTCTACAACTGATCCAGAATGCTGCAGCAAGACTGGTCTTCAACGAACCGAAGAGAGCGCACGTCACTCCTCTCTTCATCAATCTGCATTGGCTGCCAGTAGCTGCTTGCATCCAATTCAAGGCTCTGATGTTTGCCTACAGAACGACCGCTGGCTCTACACCACTATACCTTAACTCACTACTTCAGACTTACGCGCCCTCCAGAAACTTGCGTTCTGCAAGTGAACGGCGCCTTGTGGTGCCATCACAAAGGGGCAAAAAATCTCTCTCACGGACCTTCTCCGGGTCTGTTCCTGGCTGGTGGAATGACCTGCCGCGCTCTATCCGAGCAGCTGATTCTCTAGCCATTTTCAAAAAAATGCTAAAGACACTCTTTTTCAGTAATAGTAGCACTTACTTTGATTTATATTCTTCTTCCATCTATTTGTGTATTTTATAAAAAATTTAAAAAATCCTTGCTACGAGCACTTTACTGACATAACTGTGACTTCACACAGCACTTACATACTGTTGTTCTCATGTTGATTTTGATTTGATTCTACTATTCTCATTTGTAAGTCGCTTTGGATTAAAGCGTCTGCTAAATGACTAAATGTAAATGTAAATGTAATCTATCGAAATAGTCATAAAAAGAGTCTCGTGATCCATTAGTGTCCGCCAGGCCGGAGCCAAAGTGAGATTTACAAACCAAAGTTTCCTGAATTGAGGCTTAAACGCAGTTTATGGCGGGATCTGCTCATCTTCGAAACTGTGCAGACCCTACAACTGTCAGGACTGCGGTTTCATCTGCCTTGTGTTTGTGTTTGTACCGCTGTTCGTCCGGAGCCTGTCTTGTTTGTCCGCTTACGCACTTCGGCATGTGTTGTTTGTGTTCGTTCGCCATGTGCTTTGGCACGTGTTGTTATGTTTGCGCCATGTGTTCAACTGTCAATTGTTGCCCCTTTTTAGTTTTAACCAGTTTGATTTATTTTTTTACTTTCCCTTTTTTTTTTTGCTTGGCATTACAGTTTTTTTTCTGTTTAATTATTTTTATTTTTATTTTATTTATCTCTTGTGGTTTTGCCTTCAGATCAGTTTAGTCTAGTTTTTCTTTTACTTTAATTTTTTCTGTCCAGTTTCTCTGTTTCCCTGGCTGCTGGATTGTGCTTATCTTCCCGCTACCTCTGGCTTCCCCGTTGCCATCTCCCTTCCTCTTCTCCCCGCCTCACCTGCCATCACTGCCCGTTGTTCCCCCTGTCTCGTTTGCCATCATCCTTGATCTCCTGAGCTGCAGACTGCTCTTGGCTGGGCATTACCATTCCATGGACTTTGTCTGGCTACCTAAGGCCGTTATTGACTGTGAACATTATCCAGTCTAGCCTTTGCTGCTATTTTGTTACCCCTTGATCTCCTGTTTTCCTAATAAACTGTGTATTGCAAATTGAATCCTCTTCTTTCTGAACCCTAACAACAACATAAATATTTCAATGATTTACGTATAAGTGATTATTTAATATAGTCATACCGGTACCACCGTCTGAAGTACTACCTGTTTATCACAGGAGTGAACCAGAGATGTTCACAAGTCCCTGCGGTCAAGTCCAAGTCAAGTCTCAAGTCTTTGAGGTCTAAGTCCAAGTCAAGTCTCAAGTCTTTGAGGACCAGGTCAAGTCAAGTCCAAGTCAAGTCTCACATCTTTGAGGTCCAAGTCCAAGTCAAGTCTCAAGTCTTTAGGGGTCCAAGTCGAGTCTTTGTTCTATTTAATTTTTTTCAGCTAGTTGTTATTGTAATTAACAGTGTAATTAAATATCACAACAGATTACTTTTACTTTAAAATTGTCTAATAAAGCACACCAATTTCTTTTTATTGCTTTCTAACTTTATACAAAATTATACCATTTAGAACCACTGCAGGGAAAAAAGTGCTGTGTATTTTGAGCTATAGGAGTTGCCGTAGTTTGCTGTAGATCTCAAGCAATGCTGGAAAAAGTAGTCTTCCAGTGAGCACCAGTAACAAAACCTGTGTATAGACAAGCGTTACAGTAACAGTTCCTTTTGTGTGTCTCGTTTGTGATAAACATTACGGTGGTTTAGGTCGTACCTATCAGACCGTCACAATTTTGTTTATATAAACGCGGAAAAATCTAAGTCAAGTCAAGTCAAGTCAAATTTATTTATATAGCGCTTTTTACAATTGGTAATTGTTTCAAAGCAGCTTTACATATTAGAAGCACAGAAAAAAGATAAGTGGTTAAAAATAAGCTGTACAAGCAAGCGTGGTAATATGTAACATATACAAGATGGTGCTACATTAAGCCAATGTCGGCTGACTCCCAGGGGTGGAAAAAACCCCCTAGGAGAAAAACCCAGTGTGGTAACACTGGGAAAAAAGTCCTAGGAGGGAAAAAACCCCTTGGAAGATATATATAATATATGTAAATGGATATG
>RJVU01079414.1:489496-530944 GCA_003731715.1 Anabarilius grahami
CTTCTTCCACCTCAGAAACATTGCTAAGATACGGAATATGTTATCTATTTCTGATGCAGAAAAGTTAGTTCATGCTTTCATGACGTCTCGACTAGATTACTGTAATGCATTATTAGCTGGTTGTCCTGCTTCCTCAATAAATAAGCTACAATTAGTACAAAATGCAGCTGCTAGAGTTCTTACCAGGTCAAGAAAATATGATCATATAACACCAATTTTATCATCTCTACACTGGTTACCCATTAAGTTCCGTATCGATTATAAAGTATTGCTAATGACCTATAAGGCTCTTAATGGTTTAGCTCCTGTGTACTTAACCGATCTTCTATCGCCCTACCATCCTTCACGCTCCTTAAGATCACAAAACTCTGGACTTCTGGTTGTACCTAGGATATCTAAGTCCATTAAAGGAGGGAGAGCGTTTTCACATTTGGCTCCGAAACTCTGGAATAGCCTTCCTGATAATGTTCGGGGCTTAGACTCGCTCACCCAGTTTAAATCTAGATTAAAGACGCATCTCTTTAGCCAAGCATTCACATAATGCATCTCATATCAGATCAATTGCACATGATTATCTTTGCTTAATGTTATGAACGGCAGCTACGCTAATTACTCTCCATTTGCTTTTCTGTTTTGCCTCGGGACACCCGTCCCAAGGTGACTAGAGAGGACATCAGCTTCAGTTTGGATCCGGCCTCTTAAGAAGACCTCAGATGACCAACACCTATGAAGAGACGGCACCAACTCCTGCGAGGACTCGAGAAGACGCAATCATCTGGATTAACATGCACATTGCACAAATTCTATATCTTGATTATTGTTAATGTAATTCATTTTTCCAGGAGCTCATTGCTTCTACGTTCAGTTAAACTGCTAACAGTGATTGTAAATTGTAAATTATTACATTATTTGCTAACTGCATTCTTTAAATTGTAATGTTGACATGCATTCTCTGTAAAGCTGCTTTGAAATGATATGTATCGTGAAAAGCGCTATACAAATAAATGTGAATTGAATTGAATTGATAAGGCGATATAATAATGCACTGCGACTTAACAAACCGATCTGTGAAAATGAGTCTGACGGACAGGGTCATAAAATGCACATGCATGGAAGTACTCGTTCTAACCAAATACAATTTAACATGGTAAATCTGGATATTATATGCTTTATCAAATGCTTGGGCAGCAATAAATAAAAAAATGAAAAGGACATGTACTTCTTGAAAATGGACCACAAGCAAGCCTCTGCAGCTGTGCAACACCGCAGCTTCACTTCTGATTAATTGTTTGCTTTTCAAATGAAATGACAAAGTTTATCGCAAGGTAAGGTTTGGCTTTATTGTTATTATTTGTTTTCTAATGGGTGATGAATTTGCGTGCCTTCAGATGCGTCACGCGCTCGATGGCTTGGTGTGTTTAGAGATGATTTGTGATATTCGCTGCTGCAGCACATATTTGGGAATGAATAGATAGTAAAATGTGATGTTTCGTGCCATCATGTGGGATAGTAAATAGAGAACGTAATCGGGAATGTAACGCCAAAAGACAAAAGTATTTTTCACAAGTCTCTGTCTTCAAGTCCAAGTCAAGTCTCGAGTCAAGTCTTGGGCATTTGTTCACGAGTCCAAGTCAAGTCTCGAGTTAGTAGTTCACGAGTCCAAGTCAAGTCGCAAGTCGTTCATTTTTGCGACTTAAGTGCGACTCGAGTCCAAGTCGCAGACTCGAGTTTCCATCTCTGGAGTGAACCATCGCCTGAGTACTGACTTCCGGGTCACAACTCACCTGAACTGCATTATGCTCATCAGTCTTGCTATATATAGCCCAGCTTGTACATGCTTGAGTTGCGAACAGGGCCAGATTAACACTTTGTTGTACCCTGGGCAACAATATTCAAGGGCCCCATCATCACGACCCCAGGATCACCATAATATGGTCATATACAGAATATATTACTGTAATATACAGTAAATATACTCAATACTTCAAATTCTAACTGTCATAAGGTGTATTTTAATTTACAAATATTTAAATGCTCATAGAACTACAAATGCACTACTATGTCCCCTATCAAAGACATTCACTCACATATGATGCTATGAAAACAAAACACATCAGCATCTGTATAATCTGGTAAAATTGACCCACTACATTGAGAGGGAGGGAAATATCCTCCATTTTCACAAAAATGAATAAATAAGCAACCACTTTCAAGCCATTGTTTATTTAACAACATTTATTCCCAATAGAAATGTATTGAATTGATAGAGCTATAACAGAAGACCACAGACAACACATCAAGAAACATTTTGGTCCTCAGCTCATTTTAAGCAGAAATCACCCTGACAGGGTGACCCTGTTTCCTCAGAATTCAACAAGGCAATCAAGTTATTAGTCCAACACAAACAATTTTAAATCTGCCAGTTATCCCTCCACAACAATTTACAGCATTTTAATGAAGCTGGCACCTCAAGGAAAAAATAAATAAATAAAATGCAGTATCACTATTATCTGCTCATAAACATTTTTATCCTAAGCTCATTTTAACTTGTTTTAAAATAGAACAACAACATATCACAGCACAATTAACCAGTTAAACATTTTAGTGCTACATAAACATTTACAAATCTGTCAATTTCTCTGAAGAAGACAAGACAGAAATAAATGCTACATAATCTGGCAAAACACACAATTTTAGTCCTAAATAATGACGAAGTGCATGTTTGAATTTGAAATGCCTTCATTTGGCAAACACATCTTACAATGGCTTTTTTTTTGGACTTTGACTGTGCAAACTGGTGTATAACATCTTCAAAATCAAGGCCACTAACAAGTTCATGTCCAATAGCTAAAATAGAAAGTGCAGAGCCGTGTCTGTGACACAATTTCTCTCTAGAAGACAAGATAAAAATAAATACTACAAAACCTGGCAAAACACACAAACTCCCTTACCGATGCAGGATACTCGGCGGCCCGGTTCTGGAAAGCTGCAGGCCCTCGGTAAATCGCTTCTTCCCAGAGCCGCTCCGTAACGGCCCCCCACAGTGCAGGATCCCCAGGGGGTAGAGGCGTTGAGATGCAGGGGCTGCTCCCAGACTCGACAAGCAGCTCAGGTGGCGGCGGCGCCGGCGCCGGCGCCGGCGGAGACACTGGAGACCCGCCATCACCGCTTCCCTCTACGATCAGACTTGCTGCCTCTGGGTTGTTGCTTGAAGTTGCTGCTGGCTCTTCGCTCTCCAGGCTGTAAACGTAAGCTGGCGGTGTAGAAAAGTCCTGGCTAGCTGAGTTGTCCTCGTCGTTGACGGAAGCTGACTTAACAGAACTGTCGCCAACATTAACAGGAGTGAAGAAATTACCTATTTTAGGTATATACTTTAAATTTTCTGCGTTTCTGATGTCCTTTTCCTTTTTTAATTTCCGCTTTGCGCTCCCACTTAGCTTCTCCATGTCAGATTTTTTTCTGTTGTAGCAACGCCTGACGTAACCCGCTCGGCGTAACATTTGACCCACCTCATGCGGACTGACCAATGAGGAGAGGGTCTTAACTTGAGGCCCTCTCTTCATTGGTCAGTCCGCATGAGACTGACTCTCAACCGCTCTCAACTCACGTTCAAAGTCATAGGCAGCGCAGCGTCTCTCTGTGCAGCGCAAAAGCCCGTGTTGACAGTTTTTATTTAATATAAAGCGGGAGATTACCAGATACAGTATTTTGCTCGTGCCCTTGCTGCCCTGGGCCCTTTAGAGGTCTTGGGCCCCTGGGCAATTGCCCAGTTGCCCGTATGGTTAATCCGGCCCTGGTTGCGAAGTCTTGTTATTCCTCTTCGGTACAATTCTGAGCGTTTATTCCTTGTGTTGGATTTATCTGTGCATCAGCCTTGTACTCTTTTGTGAATTTCCCTTTTCCCTTATGTTTTGGATTTGTTTGCCTCATTTGGACTGTTAACCCTGGTTATTGACCCTGCTGTTTTTCTATGCTGCTTGCTGCCTGCTGATTCAATAAACACTTTGCACATGGATCCACATAAGCTCCTCATCATTACTAATATAACAACTAATAACTTAATAACCATATACTAATGATTTGTTTGATTATTTCATTTTACTATTTTTTTAACATAACTTTAAACACATTTGTAAATTGTTAGCATACCACTTATTAATCGTTTATGAATGTATAGTCATGTTTTGTAAATGATTAATTTATCATTAACAAATAACTTATAAATGTCTTATAACTGATTTAACAAACATTCATAAAATGTTAGCATATCACTTATTAATCAATTATGAATGTATAGTCATGTTTTGTAATTGTTTAGTTCGTCATTATCTAATAACTTAAAAATGCCTTTTAACTGAACATTATTATAAAGTGTTACCATGCCAAGTCAAGCACAGTATAATGTAACTGACAAAAAAAGTTTTTTTAACCCAGTAAATTAGCAAAAACACAAGCAAATGCATTAATTTTATATCACATAAAATGTATAACTTAAATATCATAATAACAGGTTTAATAATGGCAGAATTAGGATCTTCATTTTTTTTTTAGCTTTTTTCTAGAAAAGTAACTGTGATTGATTTCAAGATTTTTTTTTGTAAAATACATGAGAAATGCTAAAAGATAAATGTATCAATGAGAGTAATAACTCACCAACTGCTGCTGATATAGATGAGATGAATAGAAGAGCAGAATATTGCATACTGAAGATATTTCAGCTTTAGTAGCATGAAAAACAAACAGACAACAACAAAAAAATACATTAAAGACTATAGAAATGAAAGAAACTCAATATTACTCCTGTATGACTCAATGCCCCGCATTTTTGGATAAAAGATGTGTATCAGTTGGATCAACACCATACTAACCCGGATGACAAGCAATAAAAGCCTCTTTCTTTTCTTCCCTTAACTCAGACTAAATTATGAAGAAAACCACCAGTATTCTACAAGCATGTAATCAATGGTTATACATTTAACTCTTTCCCCACCAGCATTTTCTAAAAAAAAACTTTGCAGACAACGCCAGCATTTTCACAAAACTTCCATGACCCCCAGAATATTTTGTTGTATGAATATGTAAACATTCAATATATAAAAAGAAAGAGCAGAGCTTCTGCTTTAAAGGGTTAGTTCACCCAAAAATGAAATTTCTGTCATTAATTACTTATGTCGCTCCAAACCTGTAAGACCTTTGTTCATCTTCGGAACACAAATTAAGATATTTCTGTTAAAATCCGAGAGCTTTCTGGCCTCTGATAGACTGCAACACAATTACTTTCAAGGCCCAGAAAGATGGTACAGATATCATTAAAATAGTCCATGTGACTACAGTGGTTCAACTGTATTGTTATGAAGCGAAGAGAATAATTTTTGTGCGCAAAAAACAAACAAAAATAATGATTTTATTTAACAATTTCTTCTCTTCCATGCAATGTGTCAGGGCTTACTGGTTTGGAACGACATGAGGGTGAGTAATTAATGACAGAATTGTTTTTTTTGGGTAAACTCACTAGGAGGCAAGGGAGGCAGTGCCTCCTCAAAAAAAAAAAAAACTGAAGGAAATATTAATGGGAAGGCTAATAAAAAAGCAAGTAAACAACTCAGCCATTTCACCGCTTTATGTCAACGTCAAATTCAAACTTGAAATGGCCTGAAAACATTATGGCTGTGGGGGTTTTTAGTGAGGAATCAGCTTGGGGAAATTAATGGTACATCTTCGTCTGTGACCAGTGTGTACAAGCTTTATGACAGCTGAAAATAAGTTGACTATTAACCCTCTGGGGTCTGAGAATTTTTGGGGCCCTGGAGAAGTTTTGACATGCCCTGACATTTGTGCTTTTTTCAGTTGTTCATAAACTTATTAATGACAAAAGTGTCATTACACTGTATTCAGCATAAACTAGGCTACCATAATATGTGAGGAACATGTATGTACATTTTTGTTTTTTTGAAGGAATAACGTTTATGCATGGTTATTGAAAAAACTAAAAACTTAAGTCACTGAAATAAGACCAAAAAATTTAATTATATTAAACCTGTGTTCACAAGGCTTGTGGGTATTGGAGGTTGTAGACTAGAATTTTTGCTTCAAAATAATGTAAAAATTATCCTGCCTACTCGTTTATATAAAACAATATATTGATTTAATTTTTGTAAGACACTTTTTCTTCAAGAAACAGTATGCGTGGAGGTGTGAATCATCATGATTAATGCTGTGATTCACACCTGAGAAGACAAAAGATCCACATAATAATGAGGCCTTTCAGTCAGGTAGGCTATGTGAAAAAACCCTCTGTGATCATGCGGATAACAGGATTAATGTCCACTCTTGACAAAAAAAACATGATTTTTGTGATCTCATGCATGCACGTATTATTGCACCTCATGTGAAGAAAATTTTGTATAGGCCTATGTTAAATTACAGTACCAGAAAGATTGGACAAAAGATTGGACGCATTACTAATGCATTACACATTACTAATGATTGGACAAAAGATTGGACGCATTACTAATGTAAATATACTTATACATATAGTACATATACTTTACTATGCAGAGCGTCTGAACATTCCTACCTCTATGGCATTCCTACCTCTATGGCATTTCATATAGGCTACTATATTTGTTATATTTTATAGCCTAAATGTTAATGTGCAGTTGACAAACTATACATCATTAAAAAGATCTAAGACTCAAGCTTCACATTTTGACCACTGTTTTACTCTTAAAATCTTATATTGACTGTAATTTCTTAATATGCTTAAAAGCATGCACATTTGGAGAAATATTGATGGATTCTCATATGTTTGGCAATTTTATATACAGAGGAGTAATATTTATTCAATATTTATTGTCATCACTATGAGCGCTGGATACTGTGTTTTCAATTCATACTTGCAGCCGGAGGGTGCTCTGTGCACCTTTAGTCAACCTGGTCTCATGACGAAAACGTACCCGTGGGCACGTTTTCGCGAGTTGCGAAATACATACCAATGAGTACATATCGCTGCGGTTTCGCTGCGAAATGTCCACTGAGCGGCGCCAAAAGCGTGTTCCTTTTTTTTTTTTTTTTGCTGGAGCAGATAATAGGGTGAATGCGGTACGTTTCTATGACGTTGCTTTTGAGACGAATCGCCGCGGTTCTCGATTTGACATTTGCGCTCGGTTGCATTTTTAAAATAAACTCCCACCGACGCTACGCCTAAACCTACCCGATAGCGTTAACAAAAGCAAACGTGACGTAAAAAGCGTCCGCAAATGTTTTTCAGCTCGTTTAGATCTCTTTTTTTTTTTTTTTTGCCCCAGTCATTCGCCTTTCGTGGGATTCGTACCCAGGCAGGGGAGGGAGGGAGGGAGTCGACTCCTCGTCGTAAGTCCAACTCCGTATCGGCCGAGCTACCGAGCAAGCTTGGTCGCGGCCAAAAAAAGCGAAACGCGTAGAGCCGGAAAGTCCAAAGTACGTTCGTTTACAAATCGGGCACTCCGGTAAGAAGCGTTTCGAAGTGGTAACATGATATTGCGCGAGGAGACGTCAAAACGAGTCTTTACGAATCCATAATCCGACCCCGGCCGTCGTCGAAACCGCGTGTGAAAACGAGCAAAAACGCCTATCGACGTTTTACCGGCCTCTAGCGTTCGTTTCTGTCAGAAACTGCAGTGAGACGTACTCGTCGGTACGTAATTTTGTGTCTCGCGAAAACGTGCCCACAGGTACGTCTCTCCTATGAGACCAGGTTGCCTTTAGTCCACAAATGTCTCAATGAAGAAAAGGCATATCATGTGACATTCCAGGAACTAACAGAGGCTTCCAAAGATTGCTAATCATGGCTATAACATGCAGATAAACACTTTAAGACAATAAATAGACGATTGAGACGATGTATACATGCATTGCCTCAAAATTTGCATCTGAATAGCGCTCGCTCCATGGGCGTGGCCGCATTAGCGGATAATGAGCTGAATCACAGGCTTCTGACATGTGTCTCTTTTCATACAGATTACATAAACAGAGAATTTTGTTTTCGATTTGACTTACACAATTTAAAACCTGACATTTCAACGTTTCTTTAGACATAGGTCTAATTTTTTTGTGATTAGTATTCACTAAGTTACAGTTCATCTTCTGAGAACTATCAGATTGGACTTCGTTCAGAGGGAGAGGACAGATCACGCATCATGTTAGTTTTCTTTATTTTACAAAAAGCGCAACATTTTGTTTTTACTCAGTGTACACAAATAAAAGAAGATATTTCACAGATTAAAATGTTGTATAACTCTTAATTGTATGTGCAACATTGACGGAGTATTTTGAGTCTCTTTCACACCGGTAAGAAAAAAAACAGAGGTGGTATCGCCGGCGATACCGCCGACTTGAGGGAGTTAAAAAGAAAAGCTGAACATTAGTTCACAAATTATATATATTTAGGGGCCACGCCCCTATTGTATCTATTAGTTCCCTTTCAGTCAGTCACTCTCGTCGTCTTGTCGGAGAGAATGGACGAATTGGTTGTTTCTATTTCGAGTTTGCCTGCAGAGAAGAAGTATCTTTCTTGTCAGTGTTGGCAACAGAGCACTGAGCCTCTCTCTGACATTTTTTTTTTTTAACTTTCGTTTTGCCACGAGAGTAACTGTAAGAGCTGTTCTCACAGCTGGTGAACGGTGCTCTGTGTGAGAGTGCGAAAAAAGCTGTTCTCACAGCTGGTAAGAGGGGCGGCTTCAAAGAGAGAGTGAGAGAGAGCACAGCAGGATTGCACTTTTTCCTTGCCTGTGTTGCAGCGGCCATCTCCCTATGTGCTTCAGCACTGAGAAAGAGAGCAAGTTCTCTAAAATAGCAACACAGGTGTGAGTTTGCATCTTTCTAAAGATGACATTCTGCCCATGCGCTTCTGGATGCGGTCGTTTCCTGGTGTCAGGTGATAGTCATGACCGCTACATCACGTGTATGGGCATGAAGCACGCAATGTTAGCTTTCGTGGATGATTCATGTACCCACTGCGGGAAAATGACCATTGCGGAGTTGCAGTCTAGACTCCAATACCTCAAAAGTATTGGAGCCCCCTCGCCTCTGTCCCAATCTAACCCTCCAAGAGGTGCTACTTCGGGCAGTAGCTTGGGTGACCTGAGGGTTACAGTGAGGCCCAGTTCTTCGGGGAACCAACCACCTAGGCCCACTCACTCCTCCGCTCCGAAGCCAGTAGAGCTGCCTGAGGAACGGTCTGGGCTACCTTCGAGGTCTACACCTGCTGTGTTCTTCGGCGCTCCGCCAGACAATCAGATATCGATTGCTGCATTGAAGGGTGAGCCCTCTCTCTGGGGATAATGATTCGGCTGTGCTGCCCCCTTCGGGTGTGGTAGCATTACCCGAGTCAGACCCAGAGATGATGGCTATGCTTTCCCGGGCCGCCGAGAGCGTCAGGCTTGAATGGAACCTTCCACCGTGTCCCGAGCCCTCTCGGTTGGCCGATTGGTTTCTCAGGGTGGACCACGCTGGTTTTTTTCTGGAGGTGCATGAGGAGCTCACTAGGTCTTGGACAGCACCTTTTACTGCCAGAAATGGACCAAGGGTCTCCTCCACTCTCACCACCCTTGATGGTGGGGCGGTCAAAGGATACACGTGTATCCCCCGTGGAGCGGGCATTTGCAATGCAACTTTCCCCTAACTCCACCTCACGGGGGGAACCGTGTCTCCCCTCCCGGGCCTGTAAGTACTCGTCGGGTCTAACCAGCAAGGCTTACAAAGACTGTGGAGAGGCCGCCTCTGCCCTGCATGCTATGGCGTTACTGCAGGTCCACCATGCCAAAGCGCTAAAGGACCTGCATGAGGGTGGTCATGATCTGGAAGTTCTCCAGGAACGCTTCGAGCGACGAAGGTCATGGCACAGCCTCTGTGCAGCAACCACCACCAAAGCAGCGTAGAGGAGCCATACGTGGGCAGGGCACCCTGCCCGTACAGGGGACGACAGGGTTCTACAGCCCTTACTTCATTGTACCCAAGAAAGGCGGTCGGTTATGGCCGATCTTGGGTTTTGCAAGTTTTGAACCGAGCCTTAATCAAGCTACCGTTCAAATTGCTGATGCAGAAACGCATTTTCGAATGCATCCATCCCCAAGATTGGTTTGCAGTGTTCGACCTGAAGGATGCATACTTTTATGTCTCAATTCTCCCTCAACACAGGCCGTTCCTACGCTTTGCGTTCAAGGGTCGGGCTGTCCCTGTCACCCCGTGTCTTCACAAAAGTTATGGAGGCAGCCCTTGTTCCCCTAAGAGAACGTAGCGTTCACATCCTCAACTGCATTCTCAATGACTGGCTCATAATCGCACAGTCCCGTGATCAGTTATGCGAACACAGGGACCTGTTGCTCAGTCACCTCAGCCAGTTGGGTCTTTGGGTCAACTGAAAAAGAGCAAACTCTTGCCAGTGCAGAGGATCTCTGAATTGAACGGACAGCATGCCTCACAGAGGAACGTGCCCGGTCGGTGCTGAACTGCTTGAACATGTTCAAAGGCAGGACGGCGCTCCCACTGAAATTCTTTCAGAGGCTTCTGGGGCATATGGCAGCCACAGCGGCAGTAACACCGGGTGAAAATCACACGGCCTGTCGCCAAACTTTCAGCCTGTGGTCGGACCCTTTCTGCGTGCGGGAGCAAGTGATGGAACAAGTGTCCAGTCATGCTGTGGTATTCATAGATGTCTCTGCCACTGGCTGGGGTGCCACATACGACGGGCATGCAGTCTCAGGGGTTTGGATGGGACCCCATCTGCATTGGCATATCAATTGCCTTGAGTTGCTAGCAGTACGTGCTGGTGTCAGAAGCATCTGAGGTCGCTTCGTGCCATTCACATTCTTGGTACACTCAACCGTGTGGTCAACAAGCTATCACAAGCTGCGCTCCCAGGAGAATGGAGACTCCATCCCCAGGTGGTTCAGCTAATTTGGCGTCATTTTAGAGTTGCACAGGTAGATCTGTATGCCTCTCCAGAAACCACCCACTGTCAGTTGCTTTATTCCTTGACCGGGGGAACACTCGGCACGGATGCACTGTCACACAGCTGGCCCCGGGGCCTACGCAAATATGCATTACCCCCAGTGAGCCTACTAGCACAGACTTTGTGCAAGGTCAGGGAGGATGAGGAGTAGGTCTTGCTAGTTGCGCCCTATTGGCCCAACCAGACCTGGTGCCCAGAGCTTATGCTCCTCGCGACAGCCCCTCCTTGGCTGATTCCTCTGAGGAAGGATCTGCTTTCTCAGAGACGGGGCACCCTGTGGCACCTCTGGAAACTCCATGTCTGGCCCCTGGATGGGACACAGAGGTTCTAGGTGACTTACCCCAAGAGGTACTTACCACCATCGCTTCAGCACGAGCACCGTCTACGAGACAAGTTTATGCTCTGAAATGGAACCTATTCCCCTGAAAGTGTTCGATCAGGGTTGTGCTTTCCTTCCTGCAGCAATTTCTGCTAATCACGACCCTATAGGAGGCAAGTTGATTGGGAAGCACGACCTGGTCGTCAGGTTCCTTAGGGGGGGCGAGACAGTTAAATCCTCCTTGACCTCCCTCCATACCCTCTTGGGACCTCATTCTGGTGCTCAAAGCAGTTCAGGTTGTCCCCTTTGAGCCTTTGCAGTCAGTTGATCTAAAGATTCTAACCATGAAGACTTTGCTTCTGGTTGCATTGGCCTCCATCAAGAGGGTAGGGGACCTGCAGGCATTTTCGACGAATCGTGCCTTAGAGTTCGGGCCGGGTTACACCCTCGTGGCACTGAGACCCCGGCCTGGCTATGTGCCTACAGTTCCTACCACTCTTTTCAAACACCAGGTAGTGAACCTGCAAGTGCTCTGTTTTGCTTGATTCAGGACTTAGTTTTGATAAACAAATTAATTCTGTTGTTAAATCATGTTTATTCCATTTACGACGCCTTGAAAAAGTTGAATCTTTTCTCTCTTTAAAGAACTCTGAAATAGTTATTCATGCGATCATTACATCTTGATTATTGAAATTCATTTGATTGTGGAGTTAACATTCATCCATTGTGCGAATCAAATGTTTCAGAATGCTGTGGCTAGGCTGTTGACTGGTAGTCGAAAATTTAATCAGATTACCCCCATTTTAACTTCTTTGCACTGGCTAATGGTTAAATTAAGAACAGAATTAAAAATTTTAGTTTTTGGCTTTAAATCATTAAATGGTCTAGCACCAGGTAACCTTTCTGACATGCTATGTTCTCACAATCCATCTAGGTCACTTAGGTCCGGGGAACTTGGATTGCTTTCTGTCTGTAGGTCTAGGCTAAAACATAGAGGGGACAGAGCTTTTATGATTGCAGGCCCTAAAATTTTGGAATAGCCTACCAGTATCAATCAGAATGGTGTCATCTCTCTCTATTTTTAAATCAAAGCTTAAAAGTCACTTATTTACTGTGGCTTTTAATATTTAATGAATTATTTAGTTTTGTGTATGTTATTTTATAGATTGTGATCTGTTTGTTTTACACTATATTGCCAAAAGTTTTGGGATGCCTGCCTTTACGTGTACATGAACTTTAATGACATCCCATTCTTAATATGGAGTTGACCATTCTTCTAGAAGTGCATTTGTGAGGTCAGGCACTGATGTTGAACAAGAAGGCCTGGCTCGCAGTCTCCGTCAAAATGGCGGACAGGAAGTTTGTCTGCCTATGGCAAAATTGGCCTCAGGGTTCTCAGCATGACCCACGGAATTTATTAAGACCAGCCTCATTACCATAGGCCACATTTATATAAAGCTATTAGCATTTTTAAAAATGTCATTACAACGCTTGACCACAAGGTGGCACTGTCTCAAAACCATTTCAGAACCTTCAGAGGATGGTGCCGATGGCACATACTAGCTGTGTCCCAATTCAGGGGCTACGCACTTCGGAGTGCATGAAAGGGGTGGGACCTTGGAGTGGAGGGTTGCCAGGTCTGCACAACAAAACCATCCCAAAAGTAGTGTAATCACAGCACAAGTGTAAAAGTATTCCAATCTCAGACGTTGCAACAATGAGCCGAGCATCGTAACATGGCTAGCGGCTGTGTGACAGACAGCTGACAGTTGACGTTTGTGTGTGCATTTTAAAGTTTTCACTGCCGGCGACGACGGGACACTGGACCATATGAACAGGTAAAATATGTATGGTTAAACTATGTAATATTAGTTTTATATCATTAGCAACTATTAGTTAACCTTGTTTGTTTTTTATGTTAAATGAAACGTTAACTGTGAAAATATATACATTCATATTTATACATTTACTCTGTATATAAGCTGTATTTAAGTCTAAATTTAAAGTACAGTACTTTAGGATTTTATTCAACTGCACTCCATCTCAGAGAAATATTGTATTTATGAAAAACTGACATTTTGGACATCATGGATATTACAGTTTGATTTAGATATTAGGCTACACATTGGTGAACACAGGGCATTACTTACGTTTATGTGAATTCACACATAACTCATGTTGTCACAGGCGCGCAATGAATTGTGGGATAGGGTAGATCGCGAAGTGTCTTGAGATGGGTGCTTCATTCCACGGGGAAATGGAGAGGGTGCATTTGAAGTCGCTTTTGAATTACGTCAGCCCTCGCGCCACGGTGACAATCACACTTTAAAGGCCGCTTTTTACTCCCCAGTTTTCTCAAGAACAGAATACAGTGCATAAAATGGGTACATTAAAATGTCGATATAAATATTATTTAAATGTCACTTTGTCAATGATTTCTGTACAGCCTATTTTTGTGATGTTAGTTAAAAATGAACGTATTTTACGTATGTTCACATTGAGAATTGTTCTGTTCATTGTTTATTTCTTTTATGCAACTTATACTTTTACATGAAATATTATACATATACAGCATATACAATCTTTTTTCATCATGCAAATTAAATGTTTTTACATTGAAATACATCGTTCTATAGCTACATTATATAAAGTACCTTTTACAACTATTTACAACAGAACTTAGGTTTAACATCAGAAAAACAACATAACATTTTCAATTAACAGTACATAAAACAGAACAAAACCTATTTATGTACACTTTCATTAAGCTGAGCAGGGAGACCTTGGTGGAGCTGCTGGACCTGGATGGGCTTCAGAGACCCTGGTAAGGCCTCTCTGCCGGTGGGACATCAACTGGGTCGAGTGCATATTTCCACTGTCCACTGCGTATCTACCAACAGGTTTGCAGGGCTGACTCAAACGACGGCTGCCATGTAACAGATATTTTCAGAAAGGGGAAAGAACAAAAGAAATTAACTCTCAAACTCAAATCAAACCATAAAATATTACATACAAAACAGATCTATGGTCCATTCAAATTTTGTCTTGGTCATCGTAGCTTTAAAATTCTTGCCTGTTATCATGCTCAGCAGGTATATTTTTTAAGATATGTCAGTGCAAGTTTCTTTTAGTTAAAACAACTGAAACATGAATTTTAGTTTGGGACTAAACATTTTTAATGTTACTTTCATATAGTGTTATATAGTGTATTTTCACCAATATGTAATTTCTAAATCAAACTGTAATATCCATGATGTCCAAAACGTCAGTTTTTCATAAATACAATATTTGTCTCTGAGATGGAGTGCAGTTGAATAAAATCCTAAAGTACTGTACTTTAAATTTAGACTTAAATACAGCTGTAAATGTATAAATATTAATGTATATATTTTCACAGTTAACGTTTCATTTAACATAAACAAACAAGGCTAACTAATAGTTGCTAACGATATAAAACTAACATTACATAGTTTAACCATACATATTTTACCTGTTCATATGGTCCAGTGTCCCGTCGTCATGGTTTTGCTGCGCAGATCTGGCAACCCTCCACTCCAAAGCCCCACCCCTTTCATGCACTCCGAAGTGTGTAG
This sequence comes from Anabarilius grahami, assembly GCA_003731715.1. Classification (NCBI taxonomy): domain Eukaryota; kingdom Metazoa; phylum Chordata; class Actinopteri; order Cypriniformes; family Xenocyprididae; genus Anabarilius; species Anabarilius grahami. The sequence goes on from RJVU01079414.1 coordinate 504,399, forward strand.
CCCCTGAATTGGGACACAGCTACTGAGTTTCGGAATGGTACACCAATGAATTCATATAATAGAGCAGGGGTCGGCAATTAACCCTCTGGGGTGTGAGGATTTTTGGGGCCCTGGAGAAGTTTTTACGTGCCCTGACATTTGTGCTTTTTTCAGTTGTTCATAAACATATAAATGACACAAGTGTCATTACACTGTATTCAGCACAAACTAGGCTACAATAATATGTGAGGAACATGTATGTACATGTTTGTGTTTTTGAAGGAATAACGTTTATGCGTGGTTATTGAAAAAACAAAAAACTTAAGTCACTGAAATAAGGCCTAAAAATATTAAATCTGTGTTCACAAGACTTCTGGGTATTGGAGGTTGTAAACTAGAGTTTTTGCTTCAGAATGAAGTAAAAATTATACTGCCTACTCATTTATTTATAACAATATATTGATTTAGTTTTTGTAAGACACTTTTTGTCAAAAAAACACAGTATGCGTGGAGGCATGAGTCATCATGAATAATGGGTCATTTGCACCTGAGAAGACAAAAGAATCGCATAATAATGACCTGAAATGACTTATTAATGAGCTCTTTCAGACTGGTAGGCTGTGAAAAAACCCTCTGTGATCATGCTGATAACAGGATTAATGTCCACTATGGACAAAAAAAAACATGATTTTTGTGATCTCATGCATGCACGTATTATCGCACATGATGTGAAGAAAATTTTGTATAGCCCTATGTTAGATTACAGTACCAGTCAAAAGATTGGACACACTTATTTTTAAAAAAAAGTCTCAGGTCTCTAACCAAACAATGGTTTTCTATTTTAATATACTTTAAAATATAATGTATTTCTGTGTGGCAAAGCGTCTGAACATTCCTACCTCTATGGCATTTCATATAGGCTACTATATTTGTTATATAGCCTAAATGTTAATGTGCAGTTGACAAACTATACATCATTAAAAAGATCTAAGACTCAAGCTTCACATTTTGACTCTTAAAATCTTACATTGACCATAATATGCTTAAAAGCATGCACATTTGGAGAAATATTGATGGATTCTCATATGTTTATATCAATTTTCTATACAGAGGAGTAATATTTATTCATTATTTATAGTCATCACTGTGAGCGCTGGATACTGTGATGTACTGTGTTTTCAATTCATACTTGCAGCCGGAGGGCGCTCTGCCCCTTTTGTCCACAAATGCCTCAGTAAAAGAAGAGGCATATCATCTGACAATCAAGGAACTAACAGAGCCCAGAGATCGCTAAATATGGCTATTCTAAACACTTTTGAAGACAATAAATACACGATTGAGACGATGTATGCATGTATTGACTGAATTTGCGTCTGAATAGCGTTCGCTCCATGGGCGTGGGCGTGGCCGCATTAGTGGATAATGAGCTGAATCACGGACTTCTGACATGGCTCTCTTTTCATACAGATTACATAAACAGAAAATTTTTGTTTTCGATTTGACTTACACGATTTAAAACCATCTCAACATTTCTTTTGACATAAGTGTAATTTTTTTGTGATTAGTATTCACTAAATTACAGTTCATTTTCTGAGAACTATCAGATTGGACTTCGTTCAGAGGGAGAGGAGAGATCACGCATCATGTTAGTTTTCTTTATTTTACAAAAAGTACAACATTTTGTTTTTACTCTGAGTGTACACAAATAAAAGAAGATATTCCACAGATTAAAATGGTGTATAACTCTTAATTGTATGTGCAACATCGACGGAGTATTTTGAGTCTCTTTCACACGGTGGTATCGCCGGCGTGACCGTAAGTTTGGCATCGGGCCCAAAAAAATTTCACCACTAGATGGCGGGCCAGAACATAGTCAAAGGATAATTTGAATGAATTAATGAAAAATGCAACTAGAATTGCCTGTGACAGACTGTTACAGTGTCTTTTGTAACTGGTATTGAGCTATTACTCTGTGTTAAATCCTGTAGTAGGACAGTCATTAACAAAAAAACTCATTTGTGTGGCAGTGTCTTGGTTTTTCACTGGATAAATTAATAAAGTGTAGTAGTGACCTGGCAAGTATCTTCATTCACCAACTTGCAAAACAGACCACCTTGATAAAATACACATGTGGGAGATGCGAAAAGGATAAAAAATAACTCAAAAAATAAAAGAGGACTTGAATAAACCCATTAATGGCATGTTTGAGTCATGCTCTTAACGAACTATGTTTTTGTTCCTCTTTCCATATTGTGAATAATAAATGTGTATCGTTTTAATTTGCTTGTTACACAATGGAGCCTAACTTACTGTAATAATTATTTGATGTAGCCTATTTTTACACTCAGAATTATTCAGAATTATTCCTTGGCATCCTCACGTACTAAACTGCATTTACTGTATGCTATTACGTCATGTGCAGACTGATGTTAACATTTAAGCTAGCTGGTGAGAGAAAATGGCACTATCAAATAGTCTAAAGAAGAAAGTTGAAGGAGTGGATTCTGGAATCCACTGCCACTTCAATATATATCTTTTAAGTTATTAATCAACATTTATCTTTCTGTTAAATTATTTGAATGACTTCTTCAACGTATGTTAAAGCATTTATTTTCCTTTTCAAACACTAGAAAATAATTTTGAATATTGTCTGTACCTCTCACTGAGAGAAAAGAACATGTTATCAGTATGTTTTGGGAAAGTTTCCTGCTCAGAGCAGAGCTCAAGCCAACTTCAACCTTGAAGAAGCTGTGAATCATGTGTATCTGTGTATGTGCGCTAAAGTGTTCAGTGCAGGTCCTTTGTACTGGTGGACAACTGGCACTCTGCTTGAGACCAGCAGACGCCATGTCATGAACCCAAAAGGACATCCAGTACCTTAATCCAGGGTCCCCCCGTTAGCATCATAACGAATGGAGATATGCTTCTGACTATCTGTCCATGTGTGGATGATTACCAAATCAGAATCATTCAACCTGAGGTAATGACGTAGTTAGTAGACTCTGTTAGAGTACAATTGTTGTAGAAATGTGAATGTATGCAGAGCGGCCTATGAACTCCTTGTGAGACTTGAAGCTGGCTTCTGCTGATGAAACTGCAAACTATTCTTAATTAAATATTTCTTCAATTTCTTCATTTTTTTTAAAACTCTGACTCCAGGTCTTTATTCAACATATCTGGTCTTAAGGGTCCTTTACTGTTTATCCCCAACAGTTAATGGTGGAGTGATTGCGAGCAATCATTCTTTGGTGACATCCCTGACTAACCAACAAACAAGGTAGGAAGATTTATTTATTTATTGGTTAGGGCTGTCTGGTTGAAAGAGTTGAGAGAATTGGGAAGTGAAACGGTTTACGCACTCAGACGTGAGTGTAGGACACCAGGTCCTACAGAGGCAGGTGGTTGGTGATAACTACACTCCATTAAGGAGTTGAAAAGCACTGAAAGCCATCAGAGGCAGACATTGTGGTGGATACCCCACCCCATTAAAGGGTAGGAAAGACACTAGTAAGCTGGGATACTATACTCTATTAAAGGGTTGAAAAAGACACTGGAAGCCATCAGAGGCAGACAGTGTGGGGATACTACACTAAGGGTTGTAAAGAAGTTGCTACTAGTGTTTCATGAACCAAAGTCTCTGACTCTTATATTCAGGAAGGGGTGCCCCGAATTTAGTGATTCAGGAAGTTAGAGATTAAGCTTTTAGTTAAATATGATGAAATAGAGATAGGGATAGGGTTGGTTGGTCAAGGATGCATCAGGAACGATCCTGACAAAATACAATTTTGTGACCCTAATTGGCTTGGACCAGTATGTAACTGTGATTTTGGAGTATACTTTGCAGTTTCATGATGCAGAAGCCAAAGCTGTGTTGTTCAAAGATCGCCACCTCCATCTCTTTCAGGTGAGTATTAACTTTTACTAAGATATGGCTGACAAATTGAGTAACTTGATCAGTCCTGATACAGATGACACAAGGAAGTAAACGCTGTAAGCAGCTTTGCTCTGAGGCTCTCAGTTCAAAGAAATATGCAGAGCTAATCAAGAAAATGGTTAGTCAGGGCTTTGATTCTGATTGGAATGTTGTTCAACAACTTGACTGGCTACAGACCAAGAAAGAGCCTGAAAGATTCAAATTTCTAGCTGTTTGTGCTTATTCTTGGATTTGTAAAATGGGTGGTGTACCTTTAACTCCTGAAAAGAAAATCCCAGACGTAACTGAGGGAGGATACCGTCTGACTGCCCAACGTGATAAAATATCTGAAATGACAGGAATTGATGTAGGGTTTGATCTAAGTAGTTTGAGTAAAGGACTTGAAGTAGTTTGTGAAAAAGCAGATAGAGCCATGAGCTGTAAATTATTGCCGAGTGTGTCTGCTCTCTCCGCTTTCGAGCTCTCTTCTCAGACTGTTCAGGCAGCTGCCACTTCAGGCACCGCCCCACAGACTGAGAACCAGACTGATAGCCCTTACACTGAGATGTGCAGGTTATTGAATGTTGCTGCTGCAATTACCCCTCACACTTATGCAGAAACCCCAGAGCTTCCTAACATGCAAGCAAAATCTAACACAGGTCCCGAAGTCAGAAATCTTTGTCTGACCCCCATGGGACTGTCTCAGCTGCTCCAGTCCGACGTTCTGACAATGTTTAGAGAAACATAGAGGTGGGAGCCGCTTTTGAGCTCGGAGAGTGGACTAGACTCTCAGCCTCTGAGAAAAACAGTTTGCTTGCAGGGTTGGAACCTTTTAAATTGTTTAACCCAAACAAAGTAGATAGAAGCAGTTGCTTGGCAACAAAATTTTGGCATAGCTGATGTACAGGTTCTGGTAGAAAGTCTGGTTCCCTTAAGTAAATTACGTAGAGTTCAGGGAATTGAGTTTGGCCCTAGGGCCCTAGGGCCCCAGTAACTTGGCGACAATATTGCATGGCTCACAGTGATTATAAAAGACAAGTAAAATAAATTTTGGGTCGGGGATCCTTTCCCTGGACAAGTGTAACGCTAGTCAAACAAAAACCTGGTGAAAGCCCCTTCGAATAGCGTTTCCGTGCAGTTTATGAAAATTACTGTGCTGCCAATGATAATGATGAAGATTATGATTCGGCTATTGTGATTGAATCTGCCACAGGCGGATTGTCCAAAGTATACAGAGAACTGCTTATCAGTGGCTTCCCTAAGGCCATCTAGACCAAGCTGTACCTAAGAGAGGTCTTCCTGAGGGGGGAAGACCTAAAAAGGCCGCTAAGAGCTTCTGAGATCCACACTTCCGCAGACAGGGTGGTCTCTTCTAGGGAATGAGGGCAGGGCGCCCCAAAGGGACCCCGCCCAGCCACTAGAGGGGACAAAGTCACCCTCAATGCCACCAGGGAGGCTGACCTGGTCCTATCGTAAGACATGCTAGGTGTGAAGCCAACCCTGTCTAAACACAGAATCCCCAGACGCAGTCTCTACTAGAGGGAGCGGGTAGGAGTGACTGCAGTTTTTAGCGGCAGGAGCACCCCCACCCGTGCGTAGGGACGGGCATCCCGGGGAGCAGAACTCGGCTTGAGTGCTATGAACCCTCATATCGAGGGGAGTGTAATCCCGCTCATCTAGGATCTACTTAGTGCCTACTTAACGCACTAAGGAGGCTGTGCGCTAAAGCCTGACCCTTCAGGGAAGCACAAACCAGCCCACAGGCTGAAACCTAGTGGGAGGCTATTTTAGCCAACCACCATAATCAGCTTAGGGAGCTAAGCACTATTATGTACACAACCCAAAGGGAAGTACAAAGCTCGCCTAATCAAGTAGACCATGCAATGGGCAAACACTCATGGAGGCCAAATAAGGGCCTACAGCATGATGAATAAACCAACAGAATATCCAGAAGGTGGCCCAGGGAAGCCACCCCGAACATTTGTCTGTTCTGAAGCAAACAGAACACTTTGCCCGTTTGCACATACTACCCAACACGAGCCAACGAGCAGTGTACTCGGTAAAAGCACCTTTTTCTCTACCAACTAGAGGAGTACCACATACGCCAATACTTCGTCAAAGAAGGCCTCGAGAGGCCTGTTACCTTGACAAATGCATGGCATCAGCTCATGGCAGTGTTCCTAGGTACCAGAAGGGATACTAACCGACCCGAAGGAGGTTAAGTACCGTCCGGACCCGTGGCCAACGGCGTGTGAAGAGATCCTCGGATCAACTAACACATCAACATACACCATATGTTGAGAAAAAGGCGGCCAAAGGAGCCTAAGAACCTTTAGCATATGGGATAAGTCCATTGGCCTTTATTAGGAGCCTGAAAGATCCACCTCCTTTCTAGGTGGCTGGAGCTCAACTATCACTTGAGACCATAGTAAGAAACCAAACCTCAGTTAGGTTTACTACCGTCTACTGGGGGGCTAGCCACTCAGAGTAATAGCATTTCCAAGCTAACTCCTCAGCGTTAACACTCTAGCTGAACTCCAAATGTTACACCCGAGGCCGAGAAGGCGGCCTAACTTAGTGTACATGTGGCATCAACAGGTGGCTGCCAAAGGGTTTAGACCACCAAAGAGCAGTGTGCTAGTTTTCCTTAAAGAAAATACAGCACCAAACCAGACCCGACGTGGGCTGTTTGCTCTAAAGGTGGTCGCAGCTAGCCAATCAGAAAACTAAAAAGGAAGGCCTAAAGAAGGCCGACGATCTTAGCAACAGATGGCTCTGCTTTCTGTAGACAGTTCTCCAGACTGTGCCAATCAGTCAGCTGAAAAGGAAGGCCCCTCGGAGCCAACCAAACCAGAAACAGGAGGCCGTAGCCGGACTGGCAATATCTAAGCCACTGAGAGCAATGTAACAAGACTTCCTCAGAAGGGTTGTTTTACAACTTTTTCTGATGCAGAACAGGTCACGCGGCCTGTTTGCACAGAGCATGCTCCTAGGTGGTTAAATACAACTAAATATACTCTCACAGGCTGAACCAGACCAGTTAACCAAAAAGGAAGGCCTAACAAGGGCCAACGATTATATCAACAGGTGGCAGAGCAACTGAAAGGTATACTAGACTGTGCCAACAGGTGAACTGATAAAGAAGCTCCTCGGAGCCTTCCTACATCAGAGACCATAGGCCGCAGCCTAATTGGAACACTAACACATCCCACTGCGCCAGCATGGGTCCAGAAAGGAGGCCTAAGAGGGCCTACTCAATCAAGCCACACGCGGCAACAGTTCGTGATCCAAAGGCTACTAGGAGAACTGCTAACACACATTCCAGCAGGCAATGTCCAAGGCTGGCTGAAATAGGGCCAGCGTAATCACACGATCTGAAGGAGGCCTATAGGGCCTACATTCCAATACATGTGGCACAGCCTGTGGCAGTGTACATAATGTGAGCATAAACAGTTTAAAACCCAAGCATGCTAACCTAGCAAATGCTAACTAGAAGAGGCTATGTACATACAGGCCTATACTCTAGACAAAAGATTAGCCGAAGGAATAAAAGACAGGAACTAACATACACCAACTTTCCTCGGAAAGTGGTGCTGCTATCCTGAGTACGCAATCCAACAGGTGACGTGCTCAGAACACCAAAAAGCATTGATGGGGAGCATTAGGTCACCATCGTCTACATAGTGGTAGAAACACGCCAACTATAATAAGACAGGTGCCAACCTGTGGCAGCAAACTATGCTCACATACGAAAAAACATGTAGGGCAAGGATATGGAACTTAAAGCAACACCAAGGGCTTTAATATATGTCATTCACAAAGGGAATCATACTCCAAACAGATACTCATATCTGTACTAGGCCTAGAGGACGGACATTAAATAATTATAGTAATGTCTACTCAACTTGATTGATCTTACAACAAGTGGCCTAGAGGAGAGAATCCTCTCTTTATAGACAAAGTTCCAGCTTGAAGTGGGGCCTAGTAGAAAACTACACAACTTATCTGTCTCAACATGATAAGGGCCTAAACCACCTGAGATAACAGAACAGGAGGTCACAAAACAGTTACAACCTAACTGTCAACTCATCCCAAGCACCTACATACATAGGGGATAATGGGCATGCGGCCAACAACTCCCTCAGGAGGAGGCCGAAACCAGGAAATAACGTTATCAAATAACACTTCCTAGCTCTAGCCTAGCCACTAAGCTACGGGTACTTTACAAAACGGCAAATATTTACCTGTAATATTGCTAACAACCCATAGCCAAGCACAAGATGTCAGGCGGCCAATAAAGCCGCCGACATCATAGCAACTGAAGCAGAGAGAGCAACTCGAACTATATTCTTAAAACAATAGCTGAGAAGCTCAAATAAAACTGAACAGCGGCCATTTTGTGGCCCGCTCAGTCTATGTAAAACTACAGTTTGCCCATCAAACCCCTATAATTTTACATGTTCAGGAAAATATATCTCTAGGAACAGAAAAACAAGGTCAACTATAACAAAAGGCTGAGCCTTGCTTACCTTTCCCGTGGCAGTTGGACCCACGATACTCCTTCCTGACCGAAGTGGGAGGATAATCCAGGTTCCTTTGCCAAACGAACCCCTTAACTATCAAGCCAGACGGCGGGCCGTCAGAGAGAAACTCATCATGGGCCCATCCGTCCAAACTGACTGTTCAAGGGTGTCATCTGAACATGTTATTCTTCAAAAAGGCCCCCCCCCCGGGAAAGCCAAGGAATAGAGGTGAGGGCTGATGTTTGATTTGCCCCCCCCCCCCAGAGAGGCGATTGACTACCGGCGGGGTTTGTACTGACGCCGGTTGTCAATCACCTCCCTTAGATCTGGCTTCCTATTCCTCGTATCCCGCCGCTTCTGCGACTTACTCCGTGGTGGAGGAGGCGCTCGAGCGGCGACACTGGATCGCTGGGCTTGTTTCTGAGCCTCGGCTCGAGACGGTCCAGGGCCTCCCGGGTGTCTGGGCCCAGGATCGGATCTGAGCGGTATGCAATTCTTATATGCTGCTGAGCGCGCCCTCGCCTCTCTGAACTTTCCAACAACCGTCTCAACGGAACCGCCAAAAAGTTCAGAGGGCGAGACTGGGGCATCGAGGAGAAAGCCCTTTTCTTTCTCACCGATGTCTGCCATGTTCAACCACAGATGTCTCTCCGTGGCCACCATGGCCGCCATAGATCTACCGATCGAGGCGGCCGTCTGCTTGGTGGCCCGGAGAGCAAGATCTGTGGTGCGGCGCAGCTCCTCTACCGCATCAGGGGACAAACCCTGCCCCTGATCCAGATCCTTCAGCAGATCAGCCTGGTAAGCCTGCAACACCGCCATGGAGTGCAAAGCTGCACCAGCCTGACCTGCTGCAGCGTACGCCTTGCCATTCAAACGTGACGTCATTTTAAGGGGTTTGGATGGCAGGACCGGAGCTTTCAGTGACGGTGCTTTGCCAGTGACGAGATAGTTTGCAAACGTCTCGTCAATAGGCGGCATCGCCACATACCCCTGCCGGCGTAATCCCTCCACATCAGCAAAGTTATTTCGCTGGTGTGTATGGATCCTCGCCGAAAACGGGTTCTTCCATGCCTTCTCGATCTCTACGTGAAGATCCGGAAGGAATGGAAGGCTCACCGGAGTTACAGGGTTATGACCGGAAAGAAACCGCTCGTCCAGCCTGCCGCGAGCAGTCTCTTCCCTCTCACGCTGCCAAGGCAGCTGCAGTCTGCCGGCAGCACGCTCCATAACCTCCAGTAACTCTGCGTACGCTGGACAGGGAGGTCTGGGGAAAGAAGCTGCTTCACTCGCTTCTTCCTCCATTGCCAGCGCCTGTTCTTGGGGGCTGGCAGCCAAAAAAAACACTCGTTCCTGGATCTGACGATGTTTGAGATACACCATCGTCATCATTCAGGATCGCGTCCTCGCCAGCCGCCGCCTGAGTCTGAGAAACAGTTACACCCCTCTCAAACTCGGCGGCGAGCTCCATCTGTGAACCCCATGAGTGTAGTCTCCGCTCAGCCTCAGCACGAGCAGGACCAGATCCACCAGGTACAGATGTTGACACCCCTTCTCCCGAGAAGAGGGCCAGGCGAGAACGGAGCGTTCTCAAAGGAAAACGCTCACAGTTGACACAGACAGCACCCTCAAGCACTGTCCGTGCGTGTTCTTCCCCCAGACAATGAACACATAGGATGTGTAAATCATCCGGTGTCAAAAATCTTGGACACGGATCAGTACACTTCCTAAAGTTCTTACCTTTCTCAGCCATTTCAGATTGGAAACGAATTTCTTTAAACAAAGAAACAGAGTGAGGTTGACACATTACAGTCCCGAAAAGACGATGCATTCTGACTGCTTCCGTCGGCGCGCCTTTATACTTCCGGGTCGCGCCATATGACTGTTACCGGCCAATAGGATTGGAGTTTTTGGTATGAGGTTTCGAGACACCGGGTCACGTGGGCGTTTCCCCAAAGCGCATTCAGCGCAGAGTAGAAGTTCCCTTTCGAAAGGGAGCAAGAGATAACAATAAGGTCATAAGATTGTAGTCTTAAGGAATCCCTTTTGAAATAAATTTCTATAATAAGTTTTATATTGAATGGACAAAAACAGGTTGATGTAAAATTACAGACAAAAAAGAAAAAATCTAAAACATGAGTTACAAAAATATATAAAAGTAAGTAGAGGATGAAGATAGGGATGATTGGATGTTCTGAAAGTTTTACTTTATGGAAAAATTTTGAACAGTCTCAAGTATGTATTCTTGTGATGAGCACATCACTACTGTGAATTTGAATAACTAAAATGATTTAGGACCTTTCATTTCTAAATGTTTGGTTTTTGATGGTCAAAATGACAGAGGGTTTAAATGGCAAAAATGAGACTGCCAGTGTCACAGAGACTCAACCTGATCGGAAGTTTGTAATTTCTAAATTCCCTGATATGTGGGTAAATGACAAATATAAACACAGGTTAATTTGAAAATGTAAGTCAATTCTGGCAAAGTCTTAAGCTGGGCCAGAGTCAAAAGATAGTAGATAAAGTTTGATGTTAAAAGTTATAAAAAGGCAGAGTACCAGTCCTGAAATCCTCAGTCTCTCTCAATCAAAGTCAGCTAGAAGCTGCTATCTGAGCCTGTGTCATAAGTGATCACAAGCTATTTATAGTGTAGCACAGTGTTTCTTGAAAATCATGGACACAGAGATGTTAAAAGAAACGATTGCCATAAAGAAGGCCATTTGTTGTTAAATGTGTCAAAGTAAAACTTAATGGGTAAAGAGGTCTTTAAAATGGTAATATAGACCTTGAATGACAGAAGTGACTATTTTGATGAATTTTTTCTATGACCAGTAACTTTTTGTCTGATCTTTGTCACCACCATGTGCAGATGGTTCCGGTTACAGATGTAGCAGAACACTACACTGAATGGACAGTTGTGAGAATTAAATTCACTGAGTATAATCTCAGCACTGATATGTTGCTGCTGAGAGAATGCAATGATTTTAGTGATTAAATACTGCTGTCATTAACCTGTCTCCATGTTTTAATACTATTAGGCAGTCCAATGGCTCTGATGGCTCTTCAATACAACTTCCCTAAGCTCCAGAAAACACCTGATTCTGTTGAAGAAAACTGTCAGAGATTATGTGATGGGAAAGAGCGGTTACCAGTGTGCACGAGGTGATTTCTCAATGACGGGTAAGATCCTCTTTGGCCAGACAGGGGACAACCTAAGGCAAGGGGTTACCGCCGCCACTGGGCATCTACCCTGATGGGAGGTGTTTAATGTGAGATGGGTATGAGAGTTGAGCAGATGTCTGTGAGGCCAGCAGCATCATTAAGGGGGGATTACCTGTGAAAGGTACAGTAGTCTGACCCAAAATGTTCCTCTATACCACTCACCAGAAACTGCATTCCTAAGATGGCTTGTATTTCATTGTGACAAGCAACTATTCCAGGGGACAAGACCCTGAGGAGAAGAAGATTATTGATAAAGAGCTGATGGGAATGAGCTTTCAAGTGCCAACTGGGACCATGAGGTGATTGTCCATAATTTCTAAGGGGACCAGAGTAAAATTTAGTAACATGATGTTGGTTGCCCTATTGGCAAGAACTGTATAGAAGTTTCAGTTTCAGCAGTACTATCAATCCTAAATCCATGAGGCTGTGTTGATTTTAAACTAATATGTCTCTATCATAGTTTTTACTCCTGCAGGTCATTAGACATGGCATAGGACAATTCGTAGACATGGTGGTGGTTAAAGGTTAAGACTTTTGGAGGTTTTGAAGATTCAAGAGACAGATAAGTGCATTCAGCATTTAAACTAAAGATAACCTCAAACATGGCTACTAGCATAAAATATTTTAGATGGTGGTAATGGTTTTTATTTGAAAGTTAAACATTTACACTTTAACCTTTGAGAATGACCAAGGGTTCTATATAGTAATTTAATATTAAATTCTGTCTAAGTTACAGACTTGTGATTCTGTTGAAAAGATTATTTGTGCAGTAAGAGAGAGAGACTGCTTGAGTGGAGGAAAGGATGGTACTCTGTCTGTCTGTTATCAGCCTGCTAAAGCTTACAGTTTTTCTCGATTGCTTAAACACTATAACCAGGCTTTTGAACTAAAATTTCAAAACCGTAATGTCATTTATCAAAAAGCACACCCATTTCCCTAAACTATAAACATTATTCCCCTGTTTTGACACAGAAAACACTGTTTTGTTTTGAATCAGACTTGTTGGACTGTCACTGCAAAACTCTACACACAAATCCCTTCTTTTCTCATTGCCTACACCATGTTGTCATTTAGAGAGCACTAGCATTCAATAATGTTCACTCAAGTCAGCACAGCTTCAGCTCAATTAGCACACAGTTACCCACGTGGAAACATTAAGAGTCAAAATGTATCACACACCAATCAGAACCTTCAATGGAAAGATAAAAGAGCCTGAGTCAGTTCATTCAGTTTTGGAACAATGGATCCAGAGAGACGTGATTGAAAAGGTCGAGGACACCAGAGAGGAGGAGGAAGAGGATGAGCAAGAGCAGTAAGGAGTGGAGAAAGAGGTGAGGGAAGAGGAGGAGGATGAGGATGAGGTGCAAGAAGACAAGGAGTCTCAGATGAAATTCGTGCCACTATTGACCATGTCCTTGTCCATGGTATGACTGGGAGGCTAGGCAATGAGTTCAGCCAAACTTAAGTTACTTCACCATCGCCTCGATCATAAGAACCTTCAGAGAGGAAAACAGGCAGGTGTACCTCAGTGTACTCTATACTGTAACTTTTGAGTGCTGTACTCTGTTACAACACATGCATCAAATCGCCTTATACAGAGTTTCTGTCTGCTTCCATTTTGTAAGGATGTGTTACAGTTAAAGTAATCCGTACTTTGTGTTTTTGTAGGACACAGAGATGATGGAATGGAAGAAGCCTGACTAGACATTTCAGTAGATGTGTGCCAGGGGTGGATCAGGCATGCAAGAGGATTTCCCCCCCCCTTTGCCTGGATAGGACCAGTACAGCCTGTGATGTTGACGAGATTCTCTGGCCTGTCCCAGACCAAAGATGTGATGCTGGGGCAGAATATTTTTTGTTGTTGTTTGGTGTATTGTACTGTACAGTACATTAAGGAATAAAAAAATGTGCAAATGTATACATGTTCATCATGTGAAAAGTTCCTTGAGGGGGAGAACCACAAGCAACACAACTTATTATTGGTTTTTGGTTTTAGTTTTTGTAGTATTGTTTTGAATTGATCTCACCAGTGTGTAAGACTATGTTGTAGTGTGTGTGTTTTTGAGGGCTTGTGTGTGTGATGTCTGAGGGTAAAGTTTGGTTTTTCAGCAAGAGTGAATAGTTTTGAGTGTAGAGCTTCATTTTGACCTGAAAATGGGATGTTTGAGGAATTGGGTAAGACGTTATGGATTTGTGTTTACTGTTTTGAGAATATGAGGCATAGTTTCAAGCAATGTGTTTAAGCAATCGAGAAAAACTGTAAACAAAGCAATGAGATTAGAACCAAAACAACCCAGCTGACTTTTCTAAAAAACTAATTATAGTGAAGAGACATGCTTTGAGACTGAATAAGAGTAAAACCTACAGGAAAAAAGTTTAAATGTTTTTAGAATTAAAACAAAAAGCAAACCTTGACAATGAGCATGAACTGCACTCACACTCACACTAGAATTCATGTGTCTAGTGTGAGTGTGAGTGTGATGGTGGCTGAACTTTATGTTTTGTATGTGTTAGTTTGGGGAAATAATCTGTCCTCAGTGTGTATATGTCATTAACCTCTGGATTGAGTGTTTTATCATTACAGATTGGTTAAGTGAAACGACAAATTTTGACAATCCGATGTTTCGGATTGAATCTTATGAAAAGATGATACAGAACATGGGACGAGCTTTAAGTGGATTGGATATCCAGCTCTGTCTGCTAATGGTAATAATGACTTTTGTCTTTTACTGTATGATGTTGATTTTAATTATTCTCTGGATTAGTATGTTTAAGAACATTTATATAAATTGGAATTGTGGAATTGAAGATTGCCGTCGATGGGTTAAAATCCTTGTCTAAGTTCAGCTGAGGGTCTAAATTTAAACACTGTCTTCTTTGTTTGATCAGAATGATAAACGTAAATGTTATAAGATTTGATGGCAGAGACAAAGTGACACATTGGCTAAATCACTGGTAAATTATCCAGAGAAACCCCTCAAATTTATGGAAGGCTGATGGGCAAACAAAGGAGGAGTGAATATAACTGATAAAAGTTTTATTTTTCATCCATTAAATGGATACATAACATTAGATGTCTGGAGAAATATAATTTATGTAATAAGGGTTGAAGGTGAAAGAAGCTATAAGGCTGTCTGTGTAACCTAGGGGTTGAGATTTGGGTAAAATACAGGTCCTTCTCAAAAAATTAGCATATTGTGATAAAGTTCATTATTTTCCATAATGTAATGATAAAAATTAAACTTTCATATATTTTAGATTCATTGCACACCAACTGAAATATTTCAGGTCTTTTATTGTTTTAATACTGATGATTTTGGCATACAGCTCATGAAAACCCAAAATTCCTATCTCAAAAAATTAGCATATTTCATCCGACCAATAAAAGAAAAGTGTTTTTAATACAAAAAAAGTCAACCTTCAAATAATTATGTTCAGTTATGCACTCAATACTTGGTCGGGAATCCTTTTGCAGGAATGACTGCTTCAATACGGCGTGGCATGGAGGCAATCAGCCTGTGGCACTGCTGAGGTGTTATGGAGGCCCAAGATGCTTCGATAGCGGCCTTAAGCTCATCCAGAGTGTTGGGTCTTGTGTCTCTCAACTTTCTCTTCACAATATCCCACAGATTCTCTATGGGGTTCAGGTCAGGAGAGTTGGCAGGCCAATTGAGCACAGTAATACCATGGTCAGTAAACCATTTACCAGTGGTTTTGGCACTGTGAGCAGGTGCCAGGTCGTGCTGAAAAACGAAATCTTCATCTCCATAAAGCTTTTCAGCAGATGGAAGCATGAAGTGCTCCAAAATCTCCTGATAGCTAGCTGCATTGACCCTGCCCTTGATAAAACACAGTGGACCAACACCAGCAGCTGACATGGCACCCCAGACCATCACTGACTGTGGGAACTTGACACTGGACTTCAGGCATTTTGGCATTTCCTTCTCCCCAGTCTTCCTCCAGACTCTGGCACCTTGATTTCCGAATGACTTTGGACCACTGAGCAACAGTCCAGTGCTGCTTCTCTGTAGCCCAGGTCAGGCGCTTCTGCCGCTGTTTCTGGTTCAAAAGTGGCTTGACCTGGGGAATGCGGCACCTGTAGCCCATTTCCTGCACACGCCTGTGCACGGTGGCTCTGGATGTTTCTACTCCAGACTCAGTCCACTGCTTCCGCAGGTCCCCCAAGGTCTGGAATCGGTCCTTCTCCACAATCTTCCTCAGGGTCCGGTCACCTCTTCTCGTTGTGCAGCGTTTTTTGCCACACTTTTTCCTTCCCACAGACTTCCCACTGAGGTGCCTTGATACAGCACTCTGGGAACAGCCTATTCGTTCAGAAATTTCTTTCTGTGTCTTACCCTCTCGCTTGAGGGTGTCAATGATGGCCTTCTGGACAGCAGTCAGGTCGGCAGTCTTACCCATGATTGCGGTTTTGAGTAATGAACCAGGCTGGGAGTTTTTAAAAGCCTCAGGAATCTTTTGCAGGTGTTTAGAGTTAATTAGTTGATTCAGATGATTAGGTTAATAGCTCGTTTAGAGAACCTTTTCATGATATGCTAATTTTTTGAGATAGGAATTTTGGGTTTTCATGAGCTGTATGCCAAAATCATCAGTATTAAAACAATAAAAGACCTGAAATATTTCAGTTGGTGTGCAATGAATCTAAAATAAATGAAAGTTTAATTTTTATCATTCCATTATGGAAAATAATGAACTTTATCACAATATGCTAATTTTTTGAGAAGGACCTGTAATACTTTGGTTTCTGCAAAACAGTAGAGATAATAATGGGACTGAGACAATGATAATATATTTTTGGATCAACATACTAACAATTTGATGGGATAGAGTGACAAAATGAAAAGCAGTGGAAATTATTGTGATGGAAAAAAAAAAAGATGTAAAACTGTTTCAAAAACAGCTATAAAGAAATTGATAATGTCCTAGAGCAAAAATTTGTAGAATTTATAAGTGATATGGGAGATAATAAAAATAAATAAATAAATAAAATCTGTCCATTTGTGTTTGTTTATAACAATTCTGGTGCAGTGGCAAGCCTAATGAGATGAAAAAGATCAATGCCAAAGAAGAGGGTTAAGATTTTGGTCATTTAGCCTTAGCAGTTATAATTAACAAGACATTTGAGTTTAAAACTGACTTTAAAGGAAGTCTTAATTATTTGATTTGAATGCTGTACTTTTGACAGACTGTGAAATGTTGTGAAAATTGAGTTTCAGATTAAAACTAATTAGGTATTGAGTATGATTAACAGTGATGCAATGATAAAGATATATGTCAATCAAGGCAAACAAACTGTTGCTATAATTGAATTTATATGTTTTGATGTTTATGTCATTTTGATGAGGTGTTTTAAGATTAACAAGTTTATGATTATTCACGTTCTTTTTTTGGGCTATAATGGATCTGTTGTGAAAAGAAATCTTAAAAAAAGGGTTATTACGTAAAAGTAACAATTCTATGTTTTATTGAAAATGATAATTGAAATGGTCATGGTCATGTAAATTTGTTTTCTTTTCTTTTTCTTTTTTAAAGTTGTTTTAAAAAAAGGAGATTTAAAAGATGTTCTGCAATTAAGGTGGTACATGATATGTCTATAGACTGTAAACTGAACAATGATTTAAGAAACTTAAAATACTTCGATGGAATATGATGGGTCTTATTTATTTTTCGTTGTTTATTTTGAGTAAGACCACAATTTTGTTTTTAACCTTAAAAATGATCTATAAGGGGTATAGTGAAAGGAGTGGATTTACGATCAATCTTCTTGTATTATATAATGAATTGGAAATTATGGTTTTCTAAAAACCAGTTTAAATATCCTGGTGTATATGATTACAGGCAATGTCTGTATTTAGTATCTTAGGAGTGACTGAGGGTCTGGCCCATGCCAGGAATGCAGTAACAGTGCTTACTCGTTTAGCCCGGCTTCCAGAGAATAAATATGTATTTGTTTTGTAGTCAAGGAATTTGATGATAAACTGAATAACCAAGATTGATGTAAAGAAAACTATGTGTAAGGACTGAAGGTCAATAATGCACTATGTGCTCTGTAGAACAGTGGTTCCCAACCACATTCCTGGAGGCCCACCAACACTGCACATTTTGCATGTCTCCTTTGTCTGACACACCCATTTTAGATCTTTGAGTCATTACTAATGAGCTGATAACCTTAATCAGGTGTGTTTGATTGAGGAGACATGCAAAATGTGAAGTGTTGGTGGGCCTCCAGGAATGTGGTTGGGAACCACTGCTGTAGAATATACTCTTCTAGTTAAGTTCTTCGAGGGAAAACCTATTGTATATTTTATACCATTTTAACCTGCCAGGGGAGCATGGGTCAGAAATGTTAAAGGTGCCATCAAATTGAAAATTGAATTTACCTTGGCATAGTTGAAAAACAAGAGTTCAGTACATGGAAATGACATACAGTGAGTCTCAAACACCATTGTTTCCTCCTTCTTATGTAAATCTCAGTTGTTTAAAAGACCTCAGAAGAACAGGCAAATCTCAACATAACACCGACTGTTACGCAACAGTCGGGATTATTCATATGTACGCCCCCAATATTTGCATATGCCAGCCCATGTTCAAGGCATTAGACAAGGCAGAATTAACGTCTGGATCTGTGCACAGCTGAATCATCAGACGTTATGCAGGTAAGCAAGCAAGGACAATAGCAAAAAATTGCAGATGGAGCAATAATAACTAACATGATCCATGATATCATGATATTTTTAGTGATATTTGTAAATTGTCTTCCTAAATGTTTAGTTAGCATGTTGCTAATGTACTGTTAAATGTGGTTAAAGTTAACATTGTTTCTTACTGTATTCACGGAGACAAGAGCCGTCGTTATTTTCATTTTTAAACACTTGCAGTCTGTATAATTCATAAACACAACTTCATTCTTTATAAATCTCTCCAACAGTGTGTAATGTTAGCTTTAGCCATGGAGCATACTATCAAACTCATTCAGAATCATATGTAAACATCCAAATAAATACCATACTTCCATGATCCGAAATGCTGCAAGACAAACACTTTGTAAAGATCCATTTTAAGGGTTATATTAGCTGTGTGGACTTTGTTTATGTAATGTATTATAGAGTCGCGAGCTCGGGGGCGGGGAGTGGGAGGATTTAAAGATGAAGCACGCTGAACGGATTCCCCATTCTGTTTCTGATGTAGTCCAAGTGCTTTGCAACGGTTGGTTTGTCGCGTTCAGTGTATTGATAACGGTATTTTAGCTGCTGCGGCACAACGCGACGTGAAAAAAGTCGTGTCTGGTATAGACACGGTAATAATATTAGATGGCACCACGAGACGAAGATCTATTTCAGAACCAGCCACTATCAAAATAACATGGCTGCGGGCGCGGACCAGATATTATTGCTGGCGGGCCAGTTTTGGCCCACGGGCCACCTATTGCCGACCACTCTTATTTTTGGTTTGATATAAGATTATTTTGCTTACCCCATTGGCAGATTATTTTGCTTGTTTTAAGGAAAAACTCACTTAATTTTGACTTATTTTTCCTAAAAACAAGAAAATAATTTTTACTTGTCAAGAAAATGCTTCTTGATTTAAGAACTTTAAGATATTTTGACTAGAAACAAGACAAAAACTCTAAGTAAGAACAGCATTTTTTGCAGTGTGTAATAGAGCATTTTATATCATAATACTGTATTGTAGTTAAAGGGATAGTTCATCCAAAAATGAAAATTTGATGTTTATCTACTTACCCCCAGCGCATCCAAGATGTAGGTGACTTTGTTTCTTCAGTAGAACACAAATGATGATTTTTAACTCCAACCGTTGCCGTCTGTCAGCCGTATAATGCGTGTCAATGGGAACTTCGTCTATAAGAGTAAATAAAACTTGCTTAGACAAATCCAAATTAAACCCTGCGGCTCGTGACGACACATTGATGTCCTAAGGCACTTGTGTTCACTTCCGGTGAGACGGGAACGCTGGCGCGTCTTGGCTGCCGCTCCTCTCAACCTACACATGTTTTATCGTTGTTTTATCTCTGCAAATCACAGTTTTGGCTCTTTGGAACTTTGGAAAGTGCCTGGGTTTCCCTAGCTAGCCTCTACACTAACAGACTTTTCATTGGATGAAACAAATTGTGCTGACAAATTGCCGTGACCTCAACGTACTGAGAAGTCGTTGCAATTTTCTATTATCCCGCGCGTGGTGAAATCTGCGCTTTTTAACGCGCGTTCTGTGAACAATAAATCCCTCATCTTATCTGACATTATCATTGAAAAAGGACTTGACTTGGTGTGCCTTACAGAAACTTGGCACAACCAGTCAGATGGTCTTCTGTTTAATTAACTTACACCTACTGGCTATGGGTTATTTGATTCCCCTCGCTCGTCTGGTAGGGAAGGGGGTATTATTGTTTTGTTTAAACAAGATATAACATTAAGTCCAGTAGTTATCCCCCAGTTTAAATCTTTTGAGTGTCTGGCTTTGAGTGTCTCTGCACCCAGTGCGACTGTAATTGCTACTGTTTATAGACCACCTAAGTCAAATGTGGCCTTCTTATCTGAATTTGCTGACTTGCTGTCGATGTTGTGCCTTAAGTTTGAGAAAACTCTTATCCTAGGGGACTTCAACATTTATGTGGACAAAAAAGACTCTGCTATGACAAAGGACTTCCTTTCTTTACTAGAGTGTTTTGATCTTAAACAGCTGGTGGATTTCTCTACACACAACAAGGGTCACACCCTAGATTTAGTTATCTCCAGTGGCTCATTTTTGTCCCAGCCTTTCACCGTAGACCTAGGTCTGTCTGACCATTTAGCAGTCCTTTTTAATATGGAATTGGAAAATCCCAAAATCTCTACATCCCGAACTATAAAGTATCGGAATTGGAAATCAATTGATCTCCAGGATTTCTCTGCTTTTATTGAGTCCTCTTTAATGTGTTTTTCTTTTACTGACCCTTTGGAGGACAAAGTCTCTGTGTTAAACTCAGTTCTTTTGTCTGGTTTAGATTCATTCGCACCTATGAAATCTCGCTCTGTTTCATATGTTCGCTCTGCCCCTTGGTATAATGATGAGCTGCATTCCAAGAAGGCAATGTGTCGTAAGTTGGAGCGAAGGTGGCGTCTCTCTGGTATGAATGTTCATCATCATGCTTGGAAGGACAACATAAATTAATATAAGGCTGAGATTGCTTCTGCTAGGTCCCAGTACTTTTCTCAGATTATTGTTAATAACCAGAGCAAACCCAGACAATTGTTTCATGTCATTAACAAACTTTTAAAAGGTGACAATTCCTCCCATACACCCATTGCAGCTGACCTTTGTGATAGGTTTCTTGATTTCTTCAGTTCTAAGATTGAGAAGGCTCGTAGTAGTTTGAATCACACTGCTGTGATCGATGACTCTGCTTTCTGTACCCTTCACTTTTCTGGTTCTCCTCTCTCAAACTTCTCTATAATTGATTTAACCTCTCTGGGCAAAGAAGTTTCACAAATGAAGGCTACCACCTCCATAGCTGACCCACTTCCTACTTGTTTGTTTAAAGCATGCTTTTCTTGTTTAGGCGATGTGGTGCTGAGCATTGTTAATGACTCTCTTTGCTCAGGGGTTGTACCAGCATCTTTTAAAATAACTGCTGTTACTCCGGTACCCAAAAAGGTTTTTTTTGACAATTTACACAATTATCGTCCGATTTCTAATCTTCCTTTTTTAGCGAAAATTATGGAACGTACAGTTGCATCTCAGTTGTATGCTCATCTAACAATAAATAATTTGTTTGAGCCCCTTCAGTCTGGTTTCCGTAAATTTCACAGCACAGAAACAGCCTTAGTGAAGGTTACTAATGACTTGTTACTTGCTGCGGATTCTGGCTGCCTGTCAATTTTAATCCTTCTCGATCTCAGTGCTGCCTTTGACACTGTTGATCATTCTGTTTTACTCTCTCGTATGGAATCTGTGTTTGGCATCACTGATACTGCTCTTGATTGGTTTAAGTCCTACTTCACCGACCGTAGGCAGTTCGTTTCCATGGGTGGGCACAAGTCTAACATTGGCTCAGTCAAATTTGGGGTGCCCCAGGGATCTATTCTGAGTCCTGTACTCTTTAGTATGTATATTTTTTCCCCCTTGGTCATCTTTTGCAATCTCTTGGTCTTAAGTATCACTTTTATGCAGATGACACTCAAATTTACATTCACTCAAAACCTGAAGATCACACTGCAGTGGCGTTTCTCGAAGACTGCATATCGGAGATTAAAATATGGATGTCAAAAAATGTTCTCTGTCTTAACAGCGATAAGACTGAGGTCATGCTGCTTGGCTCTATCCATCAAATACGCAAAGCTGGTTCTCCTTCACTCAATGTTGATGGCTCTGTCCTGGAGTTTCAAACAAAATTAAAGAATCTGGGGGTGATATTTGATTCTCATCTTACATTTGATGTACAGAATACCGTTAAAACATCGTCCTTCGTACCATCGTAAAAGGCTTCGTCCTATGCTTTCTTTTAATGTTGCAGAAAAACTGATCAATACGTTTGTTTTTTCGCGCATTGATTATTGCAATGCACTGCTCGCTGGAGTATCGAAAAATGCCCTCAATAAACTCCAATATGTTCAAAATTCAGCTGCCAGAATCCTAACAAGGACAAGAACTTGAGAGCATTTCACTCCTATCTTGGAGTCCCTACATTGGCTTCCCGTCAGGTTTCGTATAGATTTTAAAATTCTCATGTTGACTTATAAGGCCTTACATGGCTTAGCCCCACACTATTTATCTGAGCTTTTAACAGTTTACACTCCCAGGCGTGAGCTCCGTTCTTCGGAGTTAGGCCTCCTGACCGTTCCCTCTACTCGCATGTGCTCTATGGGTGACAGGGCTTTCTCTTCCTTTGCTCCAAAACTCTGGAACTCTCTCCCCTGTGATATTAGACATGCAAATTCTCTTAGTGTTTTTAAAGTTTCTCTTAAAACTTATTTCTTTAGACTGGCTTATATGTAATCTGTATTTTTATTTCTCTTCTTATTTTGTATTGACTGTTTTTTAACTTTGTACTATGTGTTAAGCGCTTTGAGAATATCCTTTTAAAGGCGCTATATAAAATAAAGTTTATTATTATTATTATTACTAAGACATGAAATGATTGGTTTGTGCGAGAAATCGAACAGTATTTATATAATTTTTTACCTCTAAAACACCACTATGTCCAACTGCATTCTCTTAGTGAGGCTCTGACAACGGAACTGATGTCTCGCGCTTATACTTCAATGAGTGCGAGACATCACTTCCGTTGTTTTGTTCAATTATAGCGCCAACAAGAGGCACAATCCCACAATTTTTTTTATGTGTCCTCACAGTGAGCCCATACATGTGTGTCAAATTTGGTGAAAATATCTCATTTCGTTTTGGAGTTTATATGTATGAGAACATACAAAATGACCCATGGATGACTTTGTTTTCATTTTTTTGGCACTTCCTATCATTTTGACATTTGGGCATTAGCGTATAGTTAACCAGCTAAGGTTTCGTGTTTCCTACGGTGGTTTCGTCTCGATTGGACTAACGGTTTCAAAGATATTCACAAAAGTTTTCTAAGTGCTAAATAACCACATCGCACAAACTATAAGTCAAAACCTAGCATGTTCGGTATCATTGGACTCGGCAAGGATTCAGGAGTCTAAGTAGATGACTCCCATGATAATAAGTCAAGCACATCCAAAGTTATAAGCATTTAAATATTTCTTTCCTCCACTAGGTAGCGCTGGTCAAAAACTTTTCAGGTTTCTTCAGGGCATCGTGCTGATGACCCAACCGAGTTTTGTACGATATGCTAATGCGTTCATAAAATACAGCATTTTCGTACAAAAATCAAAATGGCCGACGGCCAAAATGGCCGATATGGGAAAATTGGATATCATTCGACTCTGCATGATGCCCTGAATCTAACAAGATTCATCTTTTTGGACAAACCTATCAGAAGTTATAAGCAAAAATAGCAATTTTTCGTATCTCTGGACCAGTAGATTGCGTGGCGCCGAAACGCAGCATGTAGCCTCTGGTCATGCTTGGGATGACATGTACCAAGTTTGGTCTGAATATGATAAAGCGTTGCGGAGATATAGCCTTGATTCCAATTTGGGGTGCTTTTACGTTAATTTGCGTGTTTTTCAGGAAAGGTTGGGTTAATCAAAAATGTTTGAATAACTTTTTTGCCAGCATGGTCTGAAGATGATCTGATTTGATTTTCATGAAAATCGAACAAAGCGTCTAGGACAAGTTCAAAAAAGTAGGGTTTTCGCAAAATTCAACATTGCGGACAAAGTCAACAGTCGAATCGGCATGAGCAAGGGAATCAGAGGAGAAAAGAATTTTGTTTCTAGCCATTACAGAATTTATTAGCATAAACGTAAGTGCAAATTTGGACAGCTGGTGGCGCTAGAGGGATTGAGTTAGAGACTCCAAATTTACTATGGACACAGTTGAGACTGATCTCTATCAGTGTGCCAAATTTCACAATTTTCCCGCATACGGTTCTATGGGCTGCCATAGACTTCAATGGCGGAATAATAATAATAAGAACACTAAAGATTACAATAGGTGCCTACACACCTTCGGTGCTTGGCCCCTAATAAATGCAAGTACATTTAGCTAACATATGCATGTGTGCATTGCCAGCTTGGTGATAGCTTTCAGTTTCAAAGCAACTTTGACAACGGTCCCTTACTGAATCAGTGCACTTTTAACTTCTTTCTAATGTTATGTCAGGGGAATGCCCTTTTCCTTAAACACTAATCATACATTATAATATCTTCTTTTTAACGAACGTCAAAAGATACGCTAGCTTGAACCGTTCTCTTGGCCATTTTGAACTGTGCAAAAAATGACAAAAGCTCACTACAATATTTGAGTTCTGTTTGGCCAGTCGCCGTTATTTACTGTTTGTTAATTATCATATGTAGGGAATTTTAATATTTCTTTTGCATGATAAGTTTTACATAATACACAACACTGTTAATCTAAATAAATTAAATGAAAATGCGTTACCACTTTCAAATTAGATGTAAAATGTGATTCATGTTACTTTATTGGTTTATTGTAGGGGCATACCCCAATAAAACAATTTTTTATTATATTTTATATCATTTTTATTTTATTTCAGTTAGTTTTAAAGTAATGAAAATGTATTTTAGTTTAGTGTCAGTTTTTCCAATAAAACAATTTATTATTTTTAATTAAGTTCATGAAAATGTTTTTTAAATTTAGTTTTTGTCTTCATTTTTATTTTAGTTTAAGGGTTATCTATTTTGTCTTCATCTTTAGTTTCTAAAAGATTCTTATAATGGACAGAGTTTGGGAGAGTATGTGAGAGAGCGTGTATTAACCACCAAGGTCAAATCTGGACAAAGCTTAGAAAAGCTAGACAGTATGGGAAAATTGCTTTGTGTCTTTTCACTTCCTGTCTTTGTTTTTAAGTAGTTCTTTCCTGTGGTGAAGATGAAGAGATTAAACTGAATGTGCTTCTGAAATATCTTTATAGTTATATTATCTGTCCAAAGTTTCTGTGAAAGCTTTTTGAAAATATGGTTCTGTGGACACACAAGTATCAGAAAATGATTTACTTACAAAGTAAACTTTCATAGCAACATAATTCCATTATCGCATGATGAATAAAAAACATAAAAAACATTCGCCGGTTCCCGCCTCCTTCTTCCCGTACATACGAACTGTGTTACAAGAATAAACACAATGGATCAAAAACCTTGAGGACAATCGAAAAATTTACACCCTCAATTAAAACAAAGAATACAAATAAGTTTTTAAAGAGGATTTAAAAATAGAAACAGAAGGGGAAGATCTAATATTGAGATGGAGACTGTTCCAGAGTCGAGGAGCAGCCACCGAGTAAGCCCGATCACCTTATAGATCACTGATATAATGAGGAGCAAGTCCATGTAAAGCTTTAAAAACAAAGAGCAAAATCTTAAAATCAATCCAGGATTTAACCGGTAGCCAATGGAGGGAGGCAAGCACAGGAGTAATGTGTTGATGCTTTTTAGTGCCAGTCAAAAGCCTGGCCGCCACATTTTGGACCATTTGCAGTTGACTGACAGTTGAATTAGGCAAACCCAGGTATAGAGAGTTACAGTAGTCCAACTTTGAAGTTACAGTTTAAAGGTCTTTCTTAGAAAGCATCGCCTTATTTTTAGCAATAGATCTTAGCTGAAAGAAACTGCATTTTATAACAGCGCTAATCTGACACCAATGACACCAAGATTTTTGACACAGTCGTGAACATTAACAGAAAGAGAACCAAGCTGATTGACTATGTCAGAGGCCATATCTGATGGGGCAAAGATAATATTTTCAGTTTTATCTTTGTTTAGCTGTAAGAAGTTCATGTCCATCCAACGTGTAATGTCACAGTAAAAAATAATAATAAAAAAAAAATATATATATATTTCGGAATTACTGGTGAGAATTGTTGTTTAATGGTGATTAATGAATGATATGAAGTACTGATAATGCCAAATGTATAAAACCTATCGTAATACTTACCTGTTAATGAGTGATGCCAGAGAAGGATAAAAAAGGAGGCCAGACTCACAATCGATGCTTGTTAACCAAGTTGCCGAGAGTGTAACAGTGGTATCTCGAGCAAACCCTCAAACCTTTGTATATTGTGGATACATTGTGGATATAGTTTTCGTCTTTATTTTCCTGTTTTGTTATTTCTTTGGTACTTTTAGGGTTTTTGTGTGCATCTGTATATACTTCACTGTGAACTGTCTTATTCATTGGCACTGTAAATAAATTACACTCTGCACAAGAGTGTTGTACGAGTAAGCCATAATTTTTTTCTTATATCCTCACAGACTCACGTTACTTTTCTAATCCCCCCT
>RJVU01079414.1:530959-558589 GCA_003731715.1 Anabarilius grahami
AGATATATATATATATATATATATATATATATATAATTTTAGAATTACTTTAGAAAAACTGATCTATTTTGTCCAGCATAATTATTATCGTTATTATTATCAGCTCTTAAAAAGGAATTTTCCTCTGGCCACGAGGATAATCTCAGATCTAAGTACTTATAAAAGCATAAGCGAAATCAAACGTTGAAGGTACTTGGTTTCATAAATGAACAGCAACAGAGACAACAAAAGTATAAATATAATGGATTTAATAGATACAAACTACGAATATATGACTAAAATATAACAAAGGAACATACATAGAATAAAACGAAAGTAAAGTCAAGAAAACAGAGGTGATCAAAGAAATGGCATATTACAGTTAAAACCTTTGAGAGCCAGCAAGGAAACTCAACTTACACATGGAGTTTAAAGCGTATCGAAAGAAATGGTTCTATACTTGCATAGGTTTAGGTGCTGTGGTTACTTCGCCTTTCTGCCGGAGTTTCAGTGCATGCGATGTGTAGCGATTGGATGCATTTTACAGTAACATAACATACATTGTTAATTAGAACATTCAGAGAGGTTTAAAACAAAACTAAACATGCTAGGTGGCAAAGTTTTATACTTGAATATAACGTTTAGAGTGAAACTAACACAACTACAGTCGTAACTAATAGCCATCCACTTCCACACATAGAGGACTTATTCACTGAGCTAAAAGGGCCACAATGTTTTCAAGCATCAATGTAAACAATGCACACCTCCAAGTGATGCTTCATGAGATCAGACGAGATCTAGATGATGTGATTGTGTATGGACGCACTGCAGCCCAACATGATTGCAACCAAATTATGCTCATTCTTAGGGCTGACATCCTGGTATTCAAGGTTTGTGCCAACCTACTCTTCAGAGGTGGAGCTTATGAGAGCATGCTTAAAGAATGTGGGTGTTTTCAGTTGGACTGATTCTACCATTGAGCCTGATATGATGGCATTTCTCTTTGCTGAGCCCCGTGCTCTTTCATTGAAGACATTCTGCAAAGCATGCACTGCTTGTCCTGAACTGTCAGCATTGTGACAGCAACTACTTATAGGCTGGCCTAAAAACAAGAAAAACCTTCCACCTGAGCTGACGTCATACTTTCATATCAGGGATGAATTTGCAGCACAAGCCAGCTTGGTCTTTTTTTTCGGTCTTTAGAGGTTCATACCGCTTGGTGGTGCCCACTTCTCTGCGTGGGGCCCAAATCAATTTAGGGTCACCAGGATATTGTCAGGACCAAACAGAATCTTTGTGACTTGTATTGGTGGCCTGGCATGGATCACTCAGCCCAGTCCGCATTCTCTTCATGTCAGCTTTGCCAAACCCACGACAAAAGCCCTTACCACTAACTTCTGCACAGCGGGAAAAGGGGAAAAGGTTGGACTGGACATTGTCAGACCAGTCGAGTTAGGGACCTGGGATTGCAGGTATCTGATGGTGCGTCCGTCAATGATAGAACCAGTACATTATTAGAACCATAGATATTTATGGTTAGAATGCTGAAACAGCTGCATCAAGTGAGCTGTGATTTACAACAGGTTACTTTAATCATAGAAATAATCTTAGACAAGCAGTCCAAGACTATTGCTTGCTCTATCAGTATGATTGTGTGGCTGATTTTTATGCATCAATTATATTAATAGAACAATCGTCCATCAATGTTCTCTCTCTCTCATATAATAATAATAATAATAATAATTTATCTTCCCAAAAATAAGTCTGGTGATGTCTAAACCCATCTTTCACATATTAGAAAGCACTTTGTTCTCATGTGAATAGGTGTTGCTGCCTGGTGTAATGGTGTGATTGATATTTTCTTGGCACACTTTGGGCCCCTTAGTACCAACTGAGCATCGTTTAAATGCCACAACCTACCTGAGTATTGTAAATAGCATTTTTGGGAACATTAATTATCATTATCATTATTATTATTATTATTATTATAAATAACATGCATCCAGAGGGACTACACATCATTTTATTAATATAATTGATGCATAAACTAAAATCAGACACACAATCATACTGGTAGAGCAAGCAATAATCTTGGACAGCTTGTCTAAAATTATTTCTATGAGTAAACTCCCTTGACACAGCTGTAGCCACCGCCACGCTCACGATAAGAGCACCAGGCGCATTCTCTGTGAGGTGTTCGTCGGATACCTTATAGCTTGGCCTCGGCACCAGCAGCTTTTCAAAATATGATGTTTACAATACTGAAAGACCTTCATGGAGTCCAGAACTATCTAGATGATGTGATTGTGTATGGACAATACCTATGGTTCTAATAACTTACTGGTTCTATCATTGATGGACGCGCATAATTTTCAGGACCATTGACATTTCTCTGTTCTTGCTCCACTTCATCTGCCAGTAAATGCCTAACTTTTTATAGTTCTGCTGCCGCCATGTTTCGAAACACCTGGCCCCGCCTAGACGCAATGAATGACAGGGCAGGAAGGGGACGTGATTGGCTCAGAATGAATTTTCAATTCTGCATTGAATTTTGCTACATTCATTGTGGGACATTTAATAAAAATATAATCGCAAGTGTCTTAACTGTGTGTGTAAATGCAGTTAAGAAACATAACATTTAAATGATAATTTTGCTACAATTTTTTCTTGAACATGTTAAACATCTAATAATTTTTGTAATACATTTCCATTTTAATTTTGCAACTTATAAAATTTTTAAATATTTTTAAATCATATGTTAAAACTAGTGTAGGAAATAGCAAATGTACATTATATTATTGAATTTGAATGATCATTTTGCTCCAAACATTGCACATTTGGTATGGAAAATGTAAACTTAAATACAGAAATGCATTGCCATTTTGCGTACTGCATTGCCATTTTGAATATTACATTTCAAACTGAAAATTGCTAACCAAATGCTTTTGTCATGATCACCGTCTGTTCCGGTCAGTTCCCAGACTTCATTTCCCACAATCCTCCCTGCCAGTCACATGTTCACACTAATCACTAATCACCACACCCAGCTGCAGCTCATTACTAGGACTATAAAGGACTTTCACACACACCACCTCACTGCAAAGTCTTGCTAACACCTGTTACAATTCTGAGCGTTCCCCTGTGTTTATTGTCTGCCTGTTCCCTGTTACCGTTCCTGCCTGTTCCCTGTTTATTGACCTGTTGCTGCCTGTCCTGACCCTTGCTTTGTATACCGACCTGTGAGTGATATCTGCCAGTCCTGACCTCTGCCTGTACCTGGATTACGATTCTGTCTACCCTTTGCTGTACCTGTTTGCTCCTGTTTGACCCTGCTTGTACGACCACGCTTACCTTTAATAAAACGCTGCATTTGGATCCCCTGCCTGAGTCTCCCATCGTTACAGCTTTCATATTTAACTAGGTTAGGTAACATTTACCTAGGAACCTCAAAGCAGTTATATTTTGTGCAACTCCATTATGATAACCTAGTTGATTTGTAGAGTAGGTATGGCCCAAACAATTACTTAAACCCAGGTGCCTCCAGCTCCTTAAGTCCTGCCCTGATAGTATCAACCGATTATTTCCATGAATTTTGTGTTCATAAATAAGGATTTGTAAATGTGTATGTCTATATAGTTGTTCATTCATGCATTTTGTACTTTTAAGATGTTGTCAATACGTCAATGTTGTCTATACAAATGTAAGTAAAAGTACATGTAGTAGAACCGGGCTTTATGTAAAATACATTTAAATACTCATGAGGTCATCTTGATGCAACAGAACTTTATTTCTTACAGAAGTACATTTACCCTGACACTAACTATTTTTGGTTTTAATAAAACACTAGGTTACACTTTATTTTAAGGAGTCTGTGTTAGAGTGTAATTATACATTTAAGTACTGAGTAATAATAATTAACTACATGTAGGATTAGGGTTAGGATGGTTAAGGGTTAATTGCATGTAATTATGCATAATATATAGTTATTACTACAGTTAATATGTGTAATATGTGTAACAATGACACTGTAAAATAAAGTGTTACCAAATCCTATTTTCCAAATTATCATGTGTATTTAGTTTGTACAAATGCTTACACTTCTATACTAAAAAAAATTTATTAGCACATTTTTAATGGTTTAGCAGCTGATAGGAACATAAAGGTTAGCTTAAGGTCATTTTAGCTGCCTACTCATCTTCATGGCAACAGCAGGAACTTCCAGGACCACGTCATGTGTGGTGAGTAGTGTAATGAGCTCCTACTGTTGTGATTCCCCTCTGTAATTCCACTTTAAATCTCTTGCACTCATCAGCCACAATTTATAGAACAATCCCTCAACCATAGTGAGAAAAGATTCTCTTCAGTATGATTACATGCCAGAAGTTGCATGCAAATATTTCCTTTGCTTAGTTGGGGACACTTGATATCCAACAATGTTTTTGATCTGCCACTCTAATTCACTGACACCATTGAATACAAACTAAACTGAGTTGGACAATGACAATGTTTTCTCCAGAGCTGCTGTATAGATAAATGAACTAAATTAATAACGAATTATTTTTACAACGGAATTAATCAATACTGAACTTACTTATGCTGGACAATGACACTATTTTCTTCTAGAGCTGTTTTACAGCCCAAATTATGTTCCCTCTATCACTTTAAAGCTGCTTTGACCCAATATGCATTGTAAAAAGGAAATCTAAATAAAGGTGAGTTGACTTGACAACTTTGGTGTTATAAGTCTTTAGAATTTATAGAATTTATGTCTTCACTCTCTCATCAACAGCATGGTTTTTGGTAAAATACTAAGCTGGCAAATAGAAGCCCCATTCATATCTAAAGCACATCAACTTGTCACTGAGGTTTCTCAGGGATCAGTTCTTGGACCTCTCCTCTTCTTCATATACACTACATCACTGGGACCCATTATACAGGCACATGGTTTGTCCTACCATTTCTATGCATTTCTATGCTGATGATACACAATTCTACTTTATTTCAACCAGATGATCCAATGGTAGATGCATGGATCTCCAATTGCCTGGCGGACATCTCGGCATCGATGAATGAACATCACCCACAGCTCAACCTAGCAAATACAAAGCTTCTCAGCTTCCCTGCCACTCCGACTGTACAGCACATTTTCACTATCCAGCTAGGTTCATCAACAATAATCCAAAAAGTTCCTTCAGAAATATTGGGTTTATCATTGCTGAACAGCTGACCTTCAAAGACTACATTGCATGAATCATGCAGGTTTGCACTGGACAACATCAGGAAACTCAGACCCTTCTTAACTGAGTATGCTGCACAACTTCTTGTCCAGGCCCATTTCTAGGCTGGACTATTGCAATGCTCTTCTGGATGGACTTCCATCATGTCCAATCAAACCTCTGCAATATGATCCATAATGCAGCAACACGACTGTTCATTAATGAGCCAAAGCAGAGCCCACATCACACCTCTGTTCATCTCTGCACTGGCTGCCAGTTACAGCTTGCATCAAGTTCAAGACAGAGATGCTTACACATAGAACAGCCAGAGGCTCTGCACCCTCCAACTTCCACCCACTTTTATGAGTCTACATCCCCTCCAGAAGCCTGAGGTCGCTAAGTGAGCGACACCTCGTGGTACCTTCAGGGAGAAGCACAAAATCACTTTCCAGAATGTTTTGTTCACTGTTCCTTGCTGATGGAATGATCTTCCCAGCCCTATCCGGAATGCAGAATCCCTGACAATATTCAAGAAACAGCTGAAAATTCCTCTCTTCTGTCAGCACTTAAATGCATCCTGCAGAAAAAGATTCCTACCCTATGCTTTCATTATTCCTTAATCTCTCCCTGTTCTAGTTACTGCTATTCTAAACGATGTCTGAAACTTTGTATTACCAGCACTTCTCGTGTTTATTGCCTCTTTATGATGAATTGCTTGCTGCATTCCTCAATTGTAAATTGCTTTGGATAAAAGCATCTGCTAAATAAATAAATGTAAATGTGAAAGAGATATTCATTTAGCGGTGTAGACAATGTCATTGATTATAATGGGAGCTTTGTTGATAGAGCAAAAACTCAAGTCACTGATAGAAGTGATTGACAGCTCCAGCAATTATGATTACTTTTTGTGCATAATTTGATTAAAATTGGCAGCTGAGGATACCACCAGTAGTGCTGCTGCCTCAGTTTGAGCTTGCTGAGTCACTGGTTTGATTTACTGATGTATTAATAGCAAAATTCAATTCAATTCATTAAACTGCAACTGGTTTACAAAAAAAAATTTAAAAAAAACACCCACAGTGAAATTAACCAAACAAATAAATAAACCTCAACTGAGACATTTTCATGAGTGAAAATAAACATGTTCCTAACATTAGGATCAAGATATTTAGTTCTAGTAGTTCTTTTTCCATTGGAAAAAGTGGCAATTGGTCTGTTTTTGTGCAGGAAGTCTAGTGCTAATATATTCATAATATTTTGGCAGCTTTTCAATAAAAGTTGTTTTTGGACTAATGAGTAAGTTTTGAGTTCTGAAACTTACAGTGTATTTGCATAGTACAATGACCTCTTACATGCCAAAAGATTCAATGAATGAACAATTTATGACCCCTTTAAGATATTCAAATTACGACATCCTCACTGTCAGTTCTTAGCCATTTGGCTGGTAACTCACAACACACCTGCCTGCAGCTGTGGTTGTACAGTACTGTGTAATCGGATCTAATAATAAACCGGTGACCATCAAATGAGTCAGGTGCAAATGTATTTCATGTTACATTTGTGCATTAACTAATGAGGAATGTGGGATTTGAGCTGCTTTTCTCTGTGTTGTACATAAGTTGCACAAGCTATTTTTGTTAATGTCTTTCAAAAAGTGGTGGGGGCAAAATCGTGATAAAATTTGGTAAAATAAAAAGGGTGGGAACATGTCCCACCTGTCCCACATGCGAATGATACCTATGTTCTCTACTAAATAACTATTTCAGTTTATTTAGAAGTTATTATTTTAATTAAAAAAGTGTTCACAGCAAGTTTGTAATAAGAAAGCAATAATTTTATAAATTATACAAAACATATACTATACAGTGGTGCTCAGAATTATTGCCACCCTTGGTAAATATGAACAAAGAAGCTTGTAAAAATAAATCTGCATAATCCTTTTGATCTTTTATTTAAAAAAAAAAAAAAAATCATAAAAATTCGAACCTTTCATTAAAGTAAAAGAAATGAAAATGTAGGGAAAATCTCTTTATGAAATGTTTTTCTCCAAAACACGTTGGCCACAATTATTGGCACCCATTTATTCAATACTTTTTGCAACCTCCTTTAGCCAAGATAACAGCTCTAAATGTCTTTACCTATAATGCCTGATGAGTTTGGAGAACACCTGAAAAGAGATCAGAGACCATTCTTTCATACAGAATCTCTCCAGATCCTTCAGATTCCTAGCACCATGTTGGTGGTGATTCTCTTCAGTTCACTCCACTCATTTTCCTTAGGCTTCAGGTCAGGGGACTGGGACGACCATGGCAGAAGCTTCATTTTGTGCTCAGTGAAACATTTTTGTGTTGGTTTTAATGTTTGTTTTGGATCATTGTCCTGATGTACGATCCAACCAGGGCTTATTATAGGATTTCTAGCAGAAGCGGTCAGGTTTAGATTTATCTGTTGGTATTTGATAGAATCCATGATACCATGTATCTGAACAAGAGGTCCAGGACCTCCAGCAGAAAAATAGGCCCACAACATTAAAGATCCAGCAGAATATTTAACCGTGGGCATGGGATACTTTTTGTCCCTGTGTGCACCAAACCCATCTGGTGGGTTTGCTGCCAAAAAGCTTTTTTTTTAGTTGCATCTGACCATAGAAGCCAGTCCCGTTTGAAGTTCCAGTCTTGTCTGACAACTGAATATGCTGGAGACTGTTTCTGGATGAGAGCAGAGGATTTTTCTTGAAACCCTCCCGAACAACTTGTGGGGATGTAATTTTTTGATAATTTTTTTTAGGCTTTCTGAGACTCAAGACTCAACTAATCTCTGCAATTCTCCAGCTGTGATCCTTGGAGAGTCTTTGGCCACTCAAACTCTCCTCTTACTGTGCATTAGGACGATATAGACACATGTCCTCTTCCGGGCAGATTTGTAACATCGGTAACACTTTACAATAAGGTTCATTAGTTAAACTTTAGTTCCCTTTCGAAGGGAACTCCACTCTGCGTTTGAAACGCTTTGGGGAACGCCACGTGACCCAGGTGTCTGAAAGCACTATCCAATAACTCCAATCACTATTGGCCGGCGACAGCCTATGACGTCATACGGCGCGACCCGGAAGTATAAAGGAGCGCCTGGAGAGACAGCCAGCATCTCATCGTCTTTCGGTCCTGTTCTGTCTGATTGCATCTATACCAACTTCGGTAGGGTTTTTTATATATACCTTACAAACGTTCATGTGAGTGTGTTTATCCGTGTCCCAGGGTTTGACACTGGATATACATATTTTCCTGGGCATTCTCTGTCTGGAGAGGAGCACGCATACACAGTGCTTGAGGGCACTGCTGTGTGTTTGTCTGTTGTTTACTCTGTTCTCGTTTGGCACTCTTCCCGAGGAAAGAGCTGTCTGCATCTCTGCCTGGTGGTTCTGGTCCCTGTTTGTGCTGAGGCTTAACGGTGGCTGCAATCATAGGGCTCGTAGATGAGCTCGTTGGGAAGTTTGAGAAAGTTTTATTCTCTCTCAACTTCCCTGGGGCTGGCGAGAGCGACCGGATGACGAAGACGTTCGTGTTTGACGTCATCGCGTCCGGCGGCGAGCGCTCCTCTGGCTGGTGTATGCGAGCTGCTGTGTGTTTGGGACGCGCTTCTCGGCGAGCGCGTTAAGAAAGGGGCCGCGCGCGGACGGCTCAACGAGCGGTTCCTTTCTGTCCATTAATACGGCAGCTTCCATACTTTTCATTCCGGCTGATCTCCGCGTTTGAGATCGGGAAGGCATGGAAAAACCCCTAGCCATTCATATTTGTATCTGAACCCAGACAGACGGTAGGAGGAGGAAGAGAGAGTGAGACGGGTGATCGATTGTAAACATTGTTGCGTTTGTAATCGATCCCCCAGCTATATAGGGTGATTTATATCTACCCTCTCCTCTTCTTCTTCCACCTCCTGTATGTATGTATATTTATACAACAGTTCTGTCTGGTTCTCAAATCTGATTGGCTGATAGCCGTGCGATATTTCAGTGATAACAGCACTCTTACCCTTTCACCATTTGTATCACTCCGCTTGAAGTGACCGTCATGGCGGCCGATCAAATCAACCGTAATTTTTACAAATACTACTTGTTGTACCACGAACTGTAGTTTTTATAGTTTTTTAGGCGAGAATGTAGTTGTTTAGACATGAATTATATGACTTATATTTAATAATAGTGCCTATTTTACAATTTGTTTTGACGTTTTCGGAGATGCGAGCTCCAGGGCGTCAGCGGCCGTTCATTGATCGTGTATCCGCCAACAACAGCTTCATCTCGGGCAGTGCTTCGGGGATTTACCGCTGGCTCTTATAGTGGTTAAACATGAGACATAATTCAATTTGAGTACATAAAAAGGGCAATCTTTGATCTTATTAATCTATTATTTGTTCCACAGCAAGTCGAATTGTGCTATGTTTAATTTGATAATAATTACCTTATTTATATAACTAGCATAGCATATTGGCTACAACTAGACGGGACATATCAGACTAGACGGGACTCTTCTCCGCTTCCTCTTCTTGCTCCCTTTAAATACATACCCTTTATAGACATAGTGTTTTTTAAGTAAAGAAAACGCTTTAAACATTTTTTTTTCTTTATTTACCTTATTGCATATGCAAAGACGAGGTGACCAAACTGCGTGCAGCACTTCCTTCACGAGGTGAGGCGGATTTATGAGGTTTGACTGACAGTTTGAGGATCCAATGGAGTTACTGTCACGGTAATTACAACGTCCAGGAAACAAGATCCATTTGCAGCATTTATTGGGAAAATCCAGAAACGTAATCCACAGACAGGCAGGGGTCAGAATCCATAAAGGCAGTCCATACAAAAAACACGAAACATGAAAACCAAACAACCAACACGAAGAACCGGGAAACCATACATGAAAACACCATAACAAAGGCAGAGACAAACCAGGTATAAATAGACAGACACTAATGAACAAACACAAAACAGCTGGGTGCAATGACGTGGGATAATCATTCCGGGAAGTGTGTATGGGTAATGTAGTTCATGGGGTGAAAACAAGAGTCCAGAATGGAGTGCCCTCTAGTGGCTGAATAGGGCACTCACACTAGTGATCATGACAGTTACGAGGTTTTGTCACAAGCTCTTTAAAATCCTTTTCATTCGTTAAATATGTATAAAACCCATATACAAGCGTAACGGGTGATATCACTGTTTTTTGTTTTGTTTTTTAAATAATAAAAAAATGAGGAAATATTGAATAATAATAAAGTGTAGCATTTATTTATTTATTTTGTTGGCATTTGGTAATTATCCACGGCACACTTGACAACCATCGCGGGCACACTAGTGCTTTACGTTTGACTGAGAATTGTGTTTATTTGTTGTTCAATAAATATTATTTTATATGTCCATTAATGCGTAATATGGATTGAGTGAAAGTTACATTAATACGCCATTAGATGGCGGCAAAACTTTACAGGTGAATGAGTCAGTCAGTCAGTCACAAGAGACTTTTAAATTGAAAGGAACTTTTGCAAAGGAAGTTGTTTTAGCGCTGTGGTGTTAAATACAAGACCGCTTTCCTCAGCAGACATTCAAACGGACTTTTAAAATTGATATAATATTATGGACATCGACTGAATGAATGCAATGCAATATATATCAGACAGGTAATAGCCTACTCTCTAAGGCGATCTCTCTCTCTCTCTCTCTCTCTCTCTCTCATACTGTACAAAATTCAGTGTGTTTCAATGAAGCGACTCAACGTTCCTTCGTTACTAGTTCTAAAGTGACGTTTTAGAATTAGTAACGGAGGCTTGGTCCAACTGTCAACTAGAGATTTGAATCTGTGGCGGAAGGAAGTAGTGCTTCACATAAGAGGGTTTTAAAGACACTCCGTTGTTATTTCTTATTTATTTACACACTCGTGCCGTCGAACTGTTGTGTAAACGCAATATCACACTCGTAGCCGTGCGATATGGCTGTATATCAGCACGCTGTGATTACCTACGGCACTCGGCCTGCGGCCTCGTGCCTACGGACGAATCACAGCCGTGCTGATATACAGCCATATTGCACGGCTACTCGTGTGATATTGCTCATATATATGTATATATTATATGTGTATATATAACATATATCATGCTCAGATGCTTCTTATGGTCAGACTGATGGCTGGGCCCATAGTAATTATTTCTATCAGCCCGCTGTTCTGTTTGATAGTAAGAGGATCTTTAGGCTTAAAAGAACCTTAGATTCCATCCTTTCATGTAAAAAGGGACCTTTAGGAGTTTTTTGGTTTTTGAGCTGCAGGAGGGTCTATATTTTATTCGTTAAAATAAGACCTTATTTTCCTGTATAGTTTCTGAGCATGTAGTCAAAATTAGGGTGTTTTTGGGCAAACTGAAGTTGACAGACTGGCTAGATATATTGTGCAGGCCACAAAATGGCCGCCTCTTAGCCACCTGTTGTTTAGAGTAGCTTCTCATCTGCTGTTTTCTAGAGTAGTTTTGAGTTAGCACTCGTCACTTCAGTTATTATGCATGTTTAGGTCGGCCTTAATCGGCCGCCTGACATTGTTTGCTTGTGAGCTTCACTTTCTTTCTCTTATCCATGAGATTTGGAGGTGAAGCCCAGGCTTCACTAGGCTTGTGGCCCTGTAAGAAGGCCCGTAGCTTAGCGGCTAGGCTAGAGCTAGGTTAGGTGTGTTATAATTACATAACCTTATGTATACTATCCCTTATTAGGTTGTATAGTTCCTAGTTCTGGCCTCCTCCCGAGGGAGTTGTTAGGTCGTATGCCCATTATCCCCTTGCTTATGTAGACCCTACATTTATATGTGAGCTTACTTATGCTGCCACAGGTTAGCACCTGTTCTCTTAATAGTAGGCCCCTTTTTTTAAAAAAGCGGCCTCTATTTGAGAGGATGGTGACTATATATTCCCCAGTTAAGAGGTTTATTTGTGTCACTGAGTGCATCACCTGTTGGATTGCATACTCAGGGTAGTTAGAACCACTTTTTGAGGAAAGTTGGTATCTATTTAAGCTCCCTGGTGATCTTGTTAGCGGCTATATTGCATATAACTCGGATTGTTGGCTTTATGATATTTAGCCTCCTTCTAGTTAGCAGTTGTTTTCTACAATGCTGCTTAACGGATCATGGTTTGCTCACATATGTACACTACCACAGGCCCTGCCACGTGTTTGTTTGAGTTAATAGGCCTTATTAGCCTTTCTTAGACCATGTTGGCTTTGTTTGGTTCCCTTTAGTCACATGTTTAGGGTACATTGCCTGTTGGAATGTGTGGCCTAGCGCAGGTTGCAGTTAGCTTCCCATAGTTATGATTGGTTTAGAGATGGTTCCCTGTAGCTTGGTCCCCTTTTTAAATTCACGAGCTGCAGCCACGTGTCATTGAATCGGCAGGCCCCTTCAGGCCGCCTTTTTAGTCCACACGTTGGCACGGTTGGTGTTTTTAATTTGCAAACAGGCTGAACGCCACTTGTTGCTGGAATGGTAGGCCCCTCAAGGCCTCTTTTCTTAGTCGACTTGATGGCAGGATGCCTGGGAAACCATGCCACCATCGGCCACGCCCCATCGTCGACAGATAGGCCCTAAACAGGCCTGTTTTTGATGTTTGGCAGCGT
The DNA here is from genome assembly GCA_003731715.1 of Anabarilius grahami. NCBI lineage: Eukaryota > Metazoa > Chordata > Actinopteri > Cypriniformes > Xenocyprididae > Anabarilius > Anabarilius grahami. Next base: position 543,797 of record RJVU01079414.1, read on the forward strand.
TTCATGTATTCCCTCTTTGGAAATTTTTAATACATGGCATTTGGGTGGTATGGTTAGGGTAGCCACTTGCTGATCCCGCGCGTGTACTAAGGTAGGCCTACCTCGGCCTCCGGTGTAACGTGTGGAGTTCAGTATTTTGAGTGGCTGGCCCCTCAGGTTACTCTAGTTGAGCTAAGAGCCACCTAGAGCCTAGGGTGGATCTTTGTGCTCCTAGAAACGGCCACGAGACTCACGCCATGTGTCCTAGAGGTTGCTAGGCCTGCGGGCCGCCTTTTTGACACACTGGAGTTTGTTTGAGTGTATTTCTCTTTGAGAATTATTTCTATACACTTTCGCTGGCCAGGGGCCCAAGTGGTAGATCCAACCCCCTCTTTTGCGGGTTGTTTACCGTGCTTGGGACCTAAACACTGCCACGAGCTGATGCCACGTGTCTGTTGAGGTTATAGGCCCCTCCAGGCCTTCCGTAACACGTGTTGGCATACACTGTACTCCTCTTGCTTTAAGGAGTAAAAGGTGCTTTTACTGAGTACACTGCTCGTTGGATTGTGTCGGGTAAGGTGAACCACCTCAAAAGGCCACGCCCCACCCTGACGGATGGGCCCTAATCAGGCCTGTTCACGTTGGGCGGCAGCATTCTATGTATTTCTTCTGAGGAAGTTTTTAATACATGACTTTCTGGTGGTCTGGTTCTCAGGTGGAGTATGGTAGTGAAACCTTACTGAGGTTCGGTTTAACCTACATCTCCCTCCCTGAGTCTTATTTTACTCTAGTTGAGCTAAGAGCCACCTAGAGCCTAGGGTGGATCTTTGTGCTCCTAGAAACGGCCACGAGACTTACGCCGTGTGTCCTAGAGGTTGCTAGGCCTGCGGGCCGCCTTTTTGACACACTGGAGTTTGTTTGAGTGTATTTCTCTTTGAGAATTATTTCTATACACTTTTACTGGCCAGGGGCCCAAGTGGTAGATCCAACCCCCTCTTTTGCGGGTTGTTTACCATGCTTGGGACCTAAACACTGCCACGAGCTGATGCCACGTGTCTGTTGAGGTTGTAGGCCCATCCAGGCCTTCCTTAATACGTGTTGGCGTACACTGTACTCCTCTTGCTTTAAAGAGTAAAAGGTGCTTTTACTGAGTACACTGCTCGTTGGATTGTGTTAGGTGGATTGTCATGCAGGCACGTTGCAGCCTCTTATGCTGCCGTTGAAGTTATCTGTCTACCCCAGCAAAGACAGATGTTCAGGGTGGCCCTTCCAGGCCACTTTCTGAATATACTTCTGTTTTCACATATACTACTATCATGCTGTAGGCTCCTCTTTGGCCTCCATGAGTATGTGCCCTTTGCATGGTCCACCTGTTAGGTGAGCTTTGTACTTCCCTTTCAGGGTTGTGTTTATAATAGTGCTTAGCTCCCTAAGCTGATCAGGGTGGTAGGCCTTAATCAGGCCTCCTCCTAAGATTCAGCCCCAGGCTGGTTTGTGCTCCTCTTTATCAGGGTTCTCTAGCGCACAGCCTCCTCAGTGCGTTAATTAAGCACTGGGTAGATCCTAGGATGAGTGGATTATCTCCCCTCGATATGAGGGTTCATAGCACTCAGCTGAGTTCTGCTCTCCAGGATGCCCGTCTCTACGCGTGGGTTTGAGTTGGTTTCTGCCTCATTGCAGTCACTCTTACTTACTATCTTCTTGAAGATTGCGTTTTAGAGGCTCTGTATTCAGACAGGGTTGGCCTGAACTAAGTCTGTTCCTTAACAAGACCAGGTCGGCCTCCCTGGTGGCATTAGGGGTGACTTTGTTCCCCTCTAAGTGACTGGCCGAGGTTCCCTTTGGTTCCTTGGCCACATTCCCTTAAAGGGACCTCTTTCTCTTCAGAAGAGCTGGTTCCAGACGCCTTAGCAGCTTCTGTAGGCCCTCTGAGGAAGGCCTTCTTGAAGTTCAGCTTGGGCTGTTGGCCAAAGGGAATGCTGTCACTGACAGCCTGGTGTGACCCGAGGGGGAGTTGCCAAGCAGTTCGCGAACTGCTTTTGGGCCTTTGTCTCAAGCCATTTTTCTTGGCAGGCACTCTCCTCAAGCATGGCGGCGTGGGTATATCGTTCCCCAAAGCGTTTCAAACGCAGAGTGGAGTTCCCTTCGAAAGGGAACGTCTCAGGTTACGTATGTAACCATAGTTCCCTGAGAACAGGGAACGAGACTCTGCGTTTCCTTGCCATGCTTCGGGTTGCCTGCCTGCAGAACAGTCCCTCAAGACGATAGATGCTGGCTGTCTCTCCAGGCGCTCCTTTATACTTCCGGGTCGCGCCGTATGACGTCATAGGCTGTCGCCGGCCAATAGGGATTGGAGTTATTGGATAGTGCTTTCAGACACCTGGGTCACGTGGCGTTCCCCAAAGCGTTTCAAACGCAGAGTCTCGTTCCCTGTTCTCAGGGAACTATGCTTACATACGTAACCTGAGACGTTAATGTGTTAACTAACATGAACTAACCATGAGCAATACATTTGTTACTGTATTTACTAATCTTCGTTAACGTTAGTTAATGAAAATACAGTTGTTCATTGTTTGTTCATGTTAGTTCACAGTGCATTAACTAATGTTAACAAGATTTTAATAATGTATTAGTAAATGTTGAAATTAACATGAACAAATATTAATAAATGCTGTATAAGTGCATTTCATTATTAGTTCATGTTAACTAATGTAGTTAACTAATGTCAACTAATGAACCTTATTGTAAAGTGTTACCGTAAGATCTTTAGTTGATTGGAACTTCTTAATTATTGCCCTGATAGTGTAAAAAGTGGATTTTCAATGCTTTAGCTATTTTCTTACAGCCACTTTTTTATTGTGTGAAGCTCAACAATCTTTTGATGCAAATCAGTATATTCTTTGGTTTTACCCATTGTGATGAATGATTACGGAAATTTGGCCTTTATGTTTTCTCATGTTTATACTCCTGTGGAACAGGAAGTCATGGCTGGATAATTTCATGTTCATAATCACCCTGGTGTGCTAAAAAATTTAAATATGAATGGGAATATACTTCAGAGATATTTTACTCATAAAAAATTCTAGGGGTGCCAATAACTGTGGCCAACGTGTTTTGGAAAAAAAACATTTATTTCATAATGTGATTTTCCCCCCACTTTCAATTCTTTTCCTTCAATGAAAGGTTAGATTTTTGCTAATTTTATGAACTAAAGATCAAAAGGATAAAGAATGCAGATTTATTTATACAGTCATCTTTGATCATATTTACCAAGGGTGCCAATAATTCTGACCACAACTATATGTTAACTAAGAAGTTTAACTACTTTACAAATGGGTTTTTCATATAGTTTGGACAAAGTTCTGGTTTAAGTCCTGCCCACATCCGATTTCATCCAAATACAGACACAGACATATAATTCATTTATAATGTAACATTAATGTAACTAACATTAAGATTAGTAAATAAAGATTAGTAAATACTGTAGCCTAACAAATGTATTGCTCATTGTTAGTTAATACTGGTTAGTGCATTAACTAACATTAATTAATGGGACATTATTGTAAAGTGTTACAAAGTAATTTATTGTGTCGTAATCTATTAAACTCTGCGTATAATAATTTTTTCAATGACCAACATAGAGTAGTGGCGTGCAAGTAGTAGTGAAAGTGATGACCTTTCATTAATGATTTACGCTCTTTCTGTGTTCGCCCAGAGAGTTTTAAAATGCAGACTAACATATGCATATGCAGCAGTAATAGATTTTACTTTTTTACTGACTTGATCTCTGAATTTTGTTTAACAAAATAAAATCTTTATTAGATTTATGTTAGAGTTATGTTATTTTTCAGTAGCTAAGTTGTTCAAACACATGCACATATGCAATTTTTCATCATAATTTGAATTAGGAAAACATTATAATGCAGTCAAATTTATTTTTGAGAAAAATGAATGATTTGTTTACCTGCCAAGACTTTCGTTCATTTGTCAAGTGACTATCAACAAATATCGACATATTTGACAGTTTCACATCTTGAGCATGTATCACAGAGATACCTTAGAAAAGATGTTGGTAAAATATTTAATTTCAGTCTTGTTCACGTAATGAGAAATAATATCAATCTATCTATTTGTCTGGTGTTACTGTTTAGACCTTTTCTTTTTTTAATAGAGATTTCATACTATATAAACATATGAAACAATACTGGCAAACTTTGTAAATAGTCCGATATCAGAGAACAAGTCAAACAAATGACTTAGATTTTTTATGTTTATACAATTAACAAAATAAGAGAGATCATAAAAATTGCATGTTGTTTTTATTTAGTACGGCCCTGATGGCTATTACACATAACATAATTAACATATAGACAAAATTATAGCAAAATTTAATGCATCATGTTTCCTTCTTGTGCATTAAGAATCAAGCCTATGTAAACTTTTGTACGGGCAATTTTTTTATTATTATTATTATTATTATTTTGTCTTGTGGGCTATTAACATAAGTTATGTGAAATCTTCATCAGGGCAGTACAAAAAAGTCACTTTTTTGACCCCTCTTATTTTAACATTTAACATTTTGCAAATTTTGCTATTACTATAAATTGACAATTACAGTGTTAAAGATAAAATAATTTTAATAAGTTAATTTATTTTAGGCCTATTTGTATGATTATGCAGCAGATTGTTGTATGTATTTTTTAATGTTTGTTTTGTGTTACATGTGTCAAGTTTACAGGTGATGAAAAGTGCCTAGATTTTAAAAGTGTGTTATGTGACCACTGCTTATTATCCCACTATAATACAAGATTATTATTGAACAAATAAATTAACTTGAAATCGTTTTAGATTATATTTAAAGATTGCAGAGTGATAAGTGACCTAGTAAAATTACTTTCAATAATCCTGAAATTAGGTTAATATTAAACAAGTGGCCCCTGCCTGGCCAGCCAAGTTACCATGATCTAGATCTGCCACTAGTAACAAAGTATCTCATTCAGTTGTTAACATTCTTTGGAAAGTTTAAAAAAATTATCTTTTAAAATTGCACATACCTTTGTAAAAGACAATAATGCAGCTCCAGCTATTTTCTGTATTACTGTGACAGCACTTGAGCATAAACCACCTTAACAACCTCTTCAAGCTTGTAATAACTGCGTTGTGCAGGAGTGTGCAGACACCTTTCCTGTTTCCTGAGTGAACTTCCTGTACATTCCTCTACTTTACACCTTTTAACATAGCAAGAAGGAAGTCAGTTTAAGAATAAAAGGCTGACCTAAAGGTTAAAACAACACTTTAAATCAGTGTGTGATCTATATTCCAATTATAAGTACAATTACCCTCTCCTGGATTACGAGAACTGCTGCTTATTTCATTGTTTGTGACTTTTAGAACTATTCCAGGTGACCCTTATCCTACTTTAATTGTCCAAGCTGATTTTGCAATAGTGCAAACTTTTCAGTTTAGCTCAGTGTAGGAAAAGTATAGTTTATAGTGCGTCAATAAAACCTGCTAGGCTATAGGCATAGTATTGTGACATCTATTCTATTGCGTGTGTGGGGGGAGCGGGGGTCCTGCTAAACCCTAGGTTACACTCTAAAAAATGCTGGGTTAAAAACAACCCAAGTTGGGTTGAAAATGGACAAACCCAGCGATTGGGTTGTTTTAACCCAGCGGCTGGGTTAAATGTTTGCCCAACCTGCTGGGTAGTTTTATTTAACCCAAATATTGTTTACAAATTACTGTATTTCTTGCTTAAAATGAACCCAAAATATGTTGGAAATTAACATTTATTAATATGTTTAATAAACAAACATTTACTAATATTTTTTTTGAATAATATTTAAACAATAAACATTTATTAAATTGCTTATTAATAAATGCTCATCTTTTTGATTATTATTGTTGCCTCTAGTAATTATGAGTCTGATTTTTAATTTCCAACCTATTTTGTGTTAATTTTAAGCCAGACCTATAGTAATTTGTAAACAAATTGTTGGCAGCAATAACCCCCCAGGGTAAACAAAACAGAACCAACATATGCAGATATAATTAATGTCAATAATTTAACATGTACACATATTTCAAGAATTAGTTTGATTCAGGGGAATCATAAGGCCAATCCTGACTGAAGAGAGAAGGAGCTGGGGATGGAGGGGGGTAATTAGCTCCTGAGAAATGCAATAGCTGCTGATAATTCTGAGGAGCTTATATATGGATGCTGTGATATTGTATTCCTATAGGTAGACATGAGTCACCTGGGAGTCAGCTGATGCAAGCTTGACTGATGTGACCTGCCAGAACTGACGCTAATGCTTGATTTATAAGCATAGGAGCATGGCAAAACATTCTGCAATATGATTGGTTCTTCATATGTCAAACCCTCCTGTTACTAGGTAAAGCAAGATCTGCCCAAATCATGTGTTTATTAGTTCGTTGGTTACTCAATATCATGGGGCTATTATACACTGAACAAAATTATAAATGCAGCACTTTTGTTTTTGCCCCCATTTTTCATGAGCTGAACTCAAAGATCTAAGACTTTTTCTATGTACACAAAAGGCCTATTTCTCTCAAATATTGTTCACAAATCTGTCTAAATCTGTGTTAGTGAGCACTTCTTTGCTGAGATAATCCATCCACCTCACAGGTGTGGCATATCAAGATGCTGATTAGACAGCATGATTATTTCACAAGTGTGCCTTAGGCTGGCCACAATAAAAGGCCACTCTAAAATGTGCAGTTTTATCACACAGCACAATGCCACAGATGTTGCAAGTTTTGAAGGAGCGTGCAATTGTCATGCTGACTGCAGGAATGTCCACCAGAGCTGTTGCCCGTGAATTGAATGTTCATTTCTCTATCATAAGCCGTCTCCAAAGGCGTTTCAATTTGGCAGTTCATTCAATTTGGCAGTACATCCAACCGGCCTCACAACTGCAGACCACGTGTAACCACACCATCCCAGGACCTCCACATCCAGCATCTTCACCTCCAAGATCGTCTGAGACCAGCCACCCGGACAGCTGCTGCAACAATTGGTTTGCATAACCAAAGAATTTCTGCATAAGCTGTCAGAAACCGTCTCAGAGAAGCTCATCTGCATGCTCGTCGTCCTCATCAGGGTCTCGACCTGACTGCAGTTCGTCGTCGTAACCGACTTGAGTGGGTAAATGCTCACATTCGATGGCGTCTGGCACTTTGGAAAGGTGTTCTCTTCACGGATGAATCCCGGTTTTCACTGTACAGGGCAGATGGCAGACAGCGCGTATGGCGTCGTGCGGGTGAGCAGTTTGCTGATGTCAACGTTGTGGATCGAGTGGCCCATGGTGGCGGTGGGGTTATGGTATGGGCAGGCGTATGTTATTGACAACAAACACAGGTACATTTTATTGTTGGTTTTTTTTTATGCACAGAGATACCGTATGAGATTCTGAGGCAGATTCTTAGATGGTTGTCTAGCTGTCCTCAAGTTTCATTTCCCCTTTTCTTATTTTTGGACATGATTCAGACACACACTGACTTAGGCCCAAAAGTTTGAGGACATTTAGGTTTCAAAAGCATATAAATGTTATTCCTGCAAGAAAAAAGAAATGTTAGTTGTTAGTTAATGATTATTTAAAAATTCCATCACAGGAGTAAGACCTGTGGCTCGCTGACGAAGGGAGATTTGTGCGTACTCGGCCCAAGCTACACTCTAAAAAATGCTGGGTTAAAAACAACCCAATTTGGGTTATTTTGGCAACCCAGCGCTGGGTCAAAAAGGGACGAACCCAGCAAGTTGGGTTAAATATTTAACCCAGCATGCTGGGTTGTTTTTAACCTTAAGTTGTTTACAAAACTACTTGGTAATAATTATCTAAAATCTCTATTGTTGCCTAAAATATGGAGCTATATTAAACTATGAGTTAAATAAATCTAAGAATTTTAATAACTAACAATTTAACATGACTAAAGTTTTTTTGTTTGTTTTACAAACATGACTGAACACAAATAAACCACAACATTAACACTGACATTATAACATTTGTTAGTTATAGAATTATCTAAGGCAAGTATACATGTGAAAGAATGTAAGTTTGAATGAGAGAGTGTAAATTCCTCCACTAAACAACAATGAACAAGCATTGAACATTTGTCAGATTATATGCTAAAAGTTCGTTGAGTCCATAAATACATACAGAACATGCATCACTGCCAATTTTCATGACCTCCTTAGGATAACTGATGTCCAGTCATGAAGAAGCTCCATCAGCACAGCAAAGGCATGCAACATCCTTTAAATTGTCCAGGACAATCTTCTCCTTTAAAAGCACGGTCACATCAGTGATCTTCATTGGGGAAGGTCATTCTCCTTTTTAACCAGTATTCATCCTTGTTACCACCTGTTCATCATTGGGTTAAAAAGAGGAAAAAGAAAATTAGTAGGAAAAACAAAACAAATTAAATGTTTTTAGTACCTTTATGGATCTTGAGAGAGGAAATGTCATTGCTGCCTATGCAGGCCTCACTGAGTCATTGGATTTCAACAAAAATACAGTGGGTACGGAAAGTATTCAGACCCCCTTAAATTTTTCACTCTTTGTTATATTGCAGCCATTTGCTAAAATCATTTAAGTTCTTTTTTTTTTTCCTCATTAATGTACACACAGCACCCCATATTGATAGAAAAACAGAATTGTTGACATTTTTGCAGATTTATTAAAAAAGAAAAACTGAAATATCACATGGTCCTAAGTATTCAGACCCTTTGCTGTGACACACATATATTTAACTCAGGTGCTGTCCATTTCTTCTGATCATCAGAGTGAAGCATGGTGGTGGCAGCATCATGCTGTGGGGGTGTTTTTCAGCTGCAGGGACAGGATGACTGGTTGCAATTGAGGGAAAGATGAATGCGGCCAAGTACAGAGATATCCTGGACGAAAACCTTCTCCAGAGTGTTCAGGACCTCAGACTGGGCCGAAGGTTTACCTTCCAACAAGACAAAGACCCTAAGCACACAGCTAAAATAACGAAGGAGTGGCTTCACAACAACACCGTGACTGTTCTTGAATGGCCCAGCCAGAGCCCTGACTTAAACCCAATTGAGCATCTCTGGAGAGACCTAAAAATGGCTGTCCACCAACGTTTACCATCCAACCTGACAGAACTGGAGAGGATCTGCAAGGAGGAATGGCAGAGGATCCCCAAATCCAGGTGTGAAAAACTTGTTGCATCTTTCCCAAAAAGACTCATGGCTGTATTAGATCAAAAGGGTGCTTCTACTAAATACTGAGCAAAGGGTCTGAATACTTAGGACCATGTGATATTTCAGTTTTTCTTTTTTAATAAATCTGCAAAAATGTCAACAATTCTGTGTTTTTCTGTCAATATGGGGTGCTGTGTGTACATTAATGAGGAAAAAAATGAACTTAAATGATTTTAGCAAATGGCTGCAATATAACAAAGAGTGAAAAATGTAAGGGGGTCTGAATACTTTCCGTACCCACTGTATCTTAATTTGTGTTCTGAAGATGAACGAAGGTCTTACGGGTGTGGAACGGCATGAGGGTGAGTAATTAATGACAGAATTTTCATTTTTGGGTGAACTAACCCTTTAACAGTTAACATGCCAAAAAATAGTCTAAACAAAAATAACTACTTTTTTGTTGAAGTATTAAAACAGACATGACATACCTCACACATTTTGATGAACTTGGAGGGCTGCTCTTTAAAGTATTAGTTCACCCAAAAAAGAAAACTGTCATAATTTACTCTCCCTCATGTCGTTCCAAAACCATAAGACTTTTGCTAATCTTTGAAGCACAAATGAAGATATTTTTAATTTTCTCTTAATTGTTTGTCCATCCATTGCAAGTCTGGGAGTCCAACATTTTTTAATTTTCTGAAAAGACATGATTGCTTTACATGATATATTTACAGATATAATTTAGAATTGTATTCACATATAAATATTGGTATGGATTACTACAATAGCTTTGCACTTGTGAAGCTTAAAAATACTGATTATCTAGACTGTAAATGGATAAAAATAAATAAATAAAAAAGATGAGAATATTAAAAATATCTTCATTTGTGTTCCATAGATGGACAAAAGTCTTATGGGTTTGGAAAGACATGAGGTTGAGTAAATGATGACAATTTTTATTTTTGTGTGCACTATTCCTTTAAGAAAGGAAGACCAAGGAGAAGGGCTCCTCTCCACAGTTGGTTTGAGTTCTGCAATGAATACACGGACATCAATTATTTAAAAAAATGTCAAGAAGTCATACTGTTGTTGCATAAACATTTTAATTAACATTAAACAAGCAGGAGACAACAGAAACATTAATTTTCTAACAATAAACTCACATAAACTAAAAGAATTAAGCACTCATTAGTTCTCTGGCTTGATCTACAAAACCAAACATGGTTTTATCAAAAAACAACTGATAACTGTCACAGACACGTCAGGCTCCACCGTTCACCAATCACAGCGCACTCCATCACCAGAGTACTAATCACCGCCACCTGCACCTCATCATGATACCAATCTACAGCACTACTTAGAGCACACACACACAGCACTCCACGTCCGGTCTCGTTTGAAGATACTCATGTTTATGCTTACCTCAAGGACTTCCCGCTCTCTACTTACCTGTCTCCAGCGTGTCTCCTTACCTCCGTGTGTTCAGTCTCCAGTGTGTGTGTGTGCACAATCCATCTCCAGCGATCTCCAGCTCCAGCGACTTCACAGATTCCTATATCTCAAGATAAGAGGACAGTTACTATCTCTACTCATCTTCATCATCATCCTATTATTCATCACTGCACTTCCGTTGACTGCTCAATGCTCTACTGGTGTCAATAAACTAACTTTACCTGTTCACATCCTTGTCTGACTCCTGTGTACCGTAACAATAACGACGTGGAATTTTTAAATTACTTACCATAAATCGTCTTTCCCTCTCTTCTTCTGTAGCTGAGGAGATCGCGCATCCTCGCACAGCAGTCGCCTGTCGGTTACTCCCGGTGCGGCCAAATGAACACACAGCGCAACAAGTCTGAAATATTACATGCAAAACATTAATTTTAACAATTATCGCTTCAATACCATCAAAATAAACCAACCTTTATTACATATCGCAGTTTCATTTCCTTAAGGAAAACTAGGTCGTTACATTTGGGTTAACCGCGAAGATAAAAAAAAAAAATTAAATGATGAATTAAAACGTAAATCTGTTGATAACCTTCCATTAACAAACTTCAAGAAACTTGTAAATATAACACAAGAAACCCACTATTCTCTCTGTACATGCTCCCTCTGGGCTCTATTCTACGAAATCATGGTGTGTCCTTTCATTTTTACGCAGATGACACTCAAATATATCTTCCAGTCAAGAAAAACAATTCCACTGCGATCACCTCTCTTCTCCAATGTTTAGAGGAGGTTAAATTATGGCTAGCCCAAAACTTCCTCTTCTTAAACGAGGACAAGACTGAGGTAATTGTTTTCGGTCCTAATGAGAACTCCCAGTGTATAAGCCCTGAGCTAGAAAGTTTATCCGCTTTTAGATCGACACGGGTGCAGAACCTAGGTATTATTTTTGACCAGCATTTAAAATTTGACAGACATATCTCTTCTGTTATTGGATCCAGCTTTTATCAGCTTAATTTACTGTCTAAAATTAAAAACTTTCTCACCCCAAAAACTCTCGAAATGGCTGTTCATGCATTTGTTACGTCACGTCTAGATTACTGTAATTCCTTATATTGCGGTATATCTAAATCTCAAATTGCGCGACTTCAGCTTGTCCAAAATGCTGCTGCCAGACTTCTTTTAAAGTGTCGTAAACATGAACACATCACTCCTATTCTTAGATCCCTTCACTGGTTGCCGATTTGTCAGAGAATAGACTTTAAAATTCTCCTCTTCATTTATAGATCCCTACATAACAAAGCTCCCATTTATTTATCTGAACTCCTTCACTCCTATACTCCACCCAGAAGCCTCCGTTCTTGTGATCAGACTTTGTTGGTCGTTCCACGCGCTAGACTAAAGCGTAGAGGGGAGCGTGCATTTGCGGTGGCAGGGCCACGACTTTGGAATACCCTACCTTTAGAGATTAGGCTCGCCCCTTCCTTGTCTATTTTTAAGTATTTGCTAAAAAACTTTTTATTTTCCTTAGTGTACTGATTACCGTGATATGTTAAACTCTTAAATAGATGGTTTTATATTTTCTTCTGGTTTATTTTTATGTATGTGTGATATTCTTGCTCTTCTGTGAAGCACTTTGTTCAGCCTGGGGGCTGTTGGAAATGTGCTATACAAATAAAATTGAACTTGAACTATATTTAAAAATGTCTCTTTGATTCAATAAGAGGACATTGAGACATGAGGCGAATGAGGCAAAAACCGCGAAAATTTCCATCTAAGTTCTTTTCTGACTTTTTTCGCCTTCAAATATATCTCAAAATACTTTTGGACAGAAATAAGTGAGAATATCTTTAATTATTTATCTTTACTTACCATAAACCGTCTTTCACTCGATTCCATCCGAAGACGCGGAGAAAATGGTGGCTTCTCGCACCGGAGTCATCAGTGCTGTTAACGTGACGTGCATGTTCTCCTTCATGTCCGCGTTCCCAACCCAGCACTGCTGGGTTAAGATTAAGAAGGATCTTCAACCCAAAATTGGGTTGAATTAACCCAGTGTCCTTACCCAGCAGTCTCAACCCAGCGGTTGGGTTGAAAAAATAACCCAGCATTTTTTAGAGTGTAGATACTGGCTCCAGGAGTTCTGGTGGTTATGGCAGAAGGTTAGGAGGAAACGGCCAACTTCCTGTACCTTCCTTTCCGCCTGTCCGGTTTGGGGGTGGTATCCAGAACATAGGCTTACGGTCACATCGAGGAGTTTCATGAATGCCCTCCACACTCTGAAAATGAACTGATGTCCCCTGTCGGACATGACGTCTTTGGGAATCCCAAAGTATCTGAAGACATGGTTGAAAAGGAGCTCTGCAGTCTCCATAGCAGTGGGTAATCCCTTAAAGGGAACAAGACGACACAATTTAGAAAAACAATCCACAATTACCAGGATGCAAGTGTTACCTTTGGATGCAGGGAGATCAGTGATAAAATCCACCCCTAGATGTGACTAAGAGCGATTTAAAACGGACAGAGAAAGAAGCTTGCCAGATGGTAGATGGCAAGGTGTCTTCAAGATGGCGCAATCCATACACCCACTCAAGAACCTTATGACATCATGTGCAATATTGGGCCAACATAAACGATCTTGTGGTAGTGAGAGGGTTTGATTGGCCCATGGGTGACCAGTACCAACAGAGGAATGAGCATTTTGAATGAGTTGTGTACATTTGTTGCGTGGAATGTACTAATGATCTGGTGGGTAACCTGGCGGAGGATTCTCAGGGGCACTGACTTGGACTTCCTCGGGATTCCACTGGATAGGACTGACAAAGAGACAGGAATCAAGGATAGATACTGGATGTTCGATGTTCTCATCGAGTGTGTGAATACGTGATCGTGCATCAGCTCTTTCATTCTTAGAACCAGGATGATAGGCAATCTTGAAGTCAAATCTGGTGAAGAATAATGGCCAGCAGGATTGGGGAGGGTTTAGATGTTTTGCATCATGGAGATATTGGATTTTTTTGTGATCTGTCCAGACTGTGAAAAGATGTTGAGCCCCTTCAAGCCAGTTCCTCAATTCTTCCAGAGCTAATTTGATGGCCAGAAGCTCACGGTTACCGATGTTGTAATTTCTCTCCGCCGGGTTGAATTTGCAGGAGAAATAAGCATATGGATGGAGTTTGGGAGGCGTCCCCTGCTGCTGTGAATGCACCGCTCCTACACTGGTGGTAGAGGCGTCCACCTCGATGATTAATGGACGATCTAGATCAGGATGAGTGAGGAGCGGTGCAGAACAGAAAGCTTCTTTCAGGGTGCTGAAGGCGGCTTCAGCTTTAGAGGACCAGGACAGAGACTTGAGCTTACCACAGAGAAGAGAGGTGAGTGGATTGGTGATGGAGCTGTAGTTAAGGATGAAACTATGATAGAAGTTAACGAATCCAAGGAATCTCTGGAGTTCTTTGATAGATCTTGGAATGGGCCAGTTGTGAATAGCTTTCACCTTCCTCTCGTCCATAGATATTCCTGTAAGGGTGGAACTACTACAAGGGTTTAGGCTGTAAGGTTTGCCGAGCGACTAAAGAAACTTTATCAGCAAGATGGTAGAAAACTGTACATTTCTTGTCTATTACCACCCACTGCAACTTATACCAACGACGGAAATAAGCGCAGTTACAATAGCAAAATATGTGGGAGAGCGTTACTATAGTGTGACAATATTGTATTGCAATAGGGAGCACATTAATGTTAATACTAAAACAAAACTAGTTAGCACATCATTTGTAATTGAAAGGGTTTAATGACAATATCTGATTATGGTTACACTACAGCCGGTTCCGGTTCAACGCTGCTGCCTGCTGTCTGACCTACGCTCGGAGCTTCGTGGAGTTTATCCTAAATCCTTCTCTTTATTCCTATTCACATAATATAATTTTCTTGTTTTTCACTAGATTACTTAACCTATTGCATAGTATTACTGAACGGAACGATTTATTGCTAGTAATCTACCACCTAGTGTCAGCCATAGCCCGCTAGCCGGCTAGCTACCGTCTATTATTTTTATTTTTTTCCCTCTAAACTAACCTTCCTTGTCGATCTAATGGCGGATTTATCCGATGTATGTTATTCTGATCTGTCCTCGCCAGATCGGGAAGCTGTGGAGACTTTGCTGCCTGGCATTC
>RJVU01079422.1:1650-31188 GCA_003731715.1 Anabarilius grahami
AAAAAAAAAAAAAAAAACTTAGTGTATCTTTAAATAATAGTCAGCAACAGCCACACAACTTTTTTAAACGACTTACTTTAAATGACTGTCGCAAGCAACTTAAAAAAAAGAAATGACTGTTTCGTGCTCAGTAGATGAGGTGGCGGCGCAACTATAACAATCAGTCTATGAACTTTGAAGTGGTACTAAACTGCAGTGGTAAAGCTAACCAAGTTAAAGTAAAGTGAGCTGACCACACAGTGAAAAAGTGCCTTTAGATGAATAAGAAACAGTACCTGAGCTGTGAGATGTAGGGCAGACACTGGAGGAATCCCCTCACTTCACTCTCTTCATCTGTCCAGTATCTCAGCTCTACTGGTTTCTTCTCTGTTTGGAGTTTCAGCACTTCTAGGAGGATGGAGCTCTTTCTCTCTGAGAGGTTTATTCTCCAGACTGCAGGAGCTGAACGATAAACTGGCTGTAATGCTGGAAGGACACTCCTGCCTGTTTGAGTCTCATAGTCCTTCACATGTGAGCCAAGATCCAGCAAGAAATCGCATTTTTCATTAAGCACAGATGATAGCAGTATGTTCATATTTACCTCTATTGTTCCCTCTTGGAAGAGAACTGCTTGCAAACATAGATTTAGTAGAGATAATTTCTTTCTTTTTTCCCAATCTTTAAAAGATTCATTCTGCTTCTGAGGTGGAAAAACTCTACAGATAAGAACAATTCCATTAGTCACAGAAATAGAAGGTGACTGTAAATATTAGAATTATTTCAGTTGTGTAAATTATTAAAATAGATACTGAGACAAATTATGACACACTATGTCGAAATTATGAGATTAAAAATTCTAAATGATGACCTTAAAAGTCGAAATTATGATATAACTAAATCGAAATTATGACTTGTGAACAAATTAAGGAATATTTTAAATGTGTTTTTACTAATGATGAAATTCTTGCCTTATTATCAGAACGACATTGAATAACTCTTGCAAATGCGCTCTTGAACGGATTTTAAACAAGAACACGCTTTGGCGCAGAAAGAACAAAACGGATGTGGCTGCATGAGATGGCATCTTTCATTGAACATATTCTGATGTATTATTATGGAAATATAATCCCTATGTAAAGTAAGGCATGAGCAGTTAAATGCCCCCACTGGGCAATGATAAATATGTGCAATACCACTTAGCCTATGCTATATTTATTTGACAATAACCTTATCTACCTCTTACTCTATTCCCTGTGTCATGAGCCAGGTTTGATTTTCTCCTCATTCTCTCTTTTTTCCCTCTGCCTTCATTGCATATTGGATTCAGCTGTTTGTCATTACTATCGGCGTTCGCGCTGATTGCTCTCACACCTGTCGCTCTTTTTCTCTGATTTTCTTGACTATTTCCTCCCGTTGTTTTTCACGTTTCTTTGTCAGATGATTGTAAACCTGTTATTGGCGGTGTCTCTCTGCTTACAGCAAGATATCCTTAACCTTTGTTTGTCTTCGTCATAGTCCAGTCCCAGTAGCTGTCTTGAGATCCATCCATCTGAGCCCTCTATTCCTCAAGCCTGGTTTCTTCCAGCTGCCAGCCATTGTATTCTCCATCTACAACCCGAGGCACTCCAGATCTGAGACCGAGCTACAGAGCTCTGTACGCCCTCGCCTGAGACTGTGACTTGATTCCTTTTTCTGTTAACCAGCTGCGACAGTCTACGACTGTTTCTTCTGTCACCAAAACAAATTCCTTGTGTGTGCAAACATGCCAATAAAGCTCCTTTTGATTATTCTGTTTGAATAAAAGAGGTATTCTGGTTGAATTTATCACGTGCGCCATTTATTAGAACATACAATATAATTTTGCAGGAATGTATCACTGATTAATGAAAACTGCTGCTCGATCACAACCTCCTGTTGCAACTGTTCCTTAGCAGAACTCACATTACAGTACCATTCAACCAATATTTTTGGTGCATCTATGACATTGGTCCGAGATTTGAAGTTGTTCAATGAAAGCTGCCACCTCATGCAGCCACATCCGTTTTGTTCTTTCTGTGCCAAAGCTTGTTGCTTAAAATCCGTTCAAGGGCGCGTTTGATCAGAGATTCAATGCCATTCCGCTAATAAGGCATAAATGTCATCATTAGAAAAACCATGTTTAAAATATTCCTTAATGTGTTCACAATTCATCCTGTCCAAAATTTTGACTTTTTCATCTCATAATTTTTTTTCTTATGTGGCGGAAATGGGCTTCGATACACATTCCACACACTTGTGATCATAAAAATTAAACTCTCACCTGAGTTGTGAGATGTAGGGCAGACACTGGAGGAATCCCCTCACTTCACTCTCTTCATCTGTACAGTCTATCAGCTCTACTGGTTTCTTCTCTGTTTGGAGTTTTAGCACTTCTAGGAGGATGGAGCTCTTTCTCTCTGAGAGCTTTATTCTCCAGACTGCAGGAGCTGACAACTGATAAATTGACTGTAATGCTGGAAGGACACTCCTGCCTGTTTGAGTCTCATAGTCCTTCACATGTGAACACAGATCCAGCAAGAAATCAAATATCTCATAATTCACAGATGATAGCAGTCTCTTCACAGTTTCTTTTAATGTCTCTTTCTGGTGGAGAGCAGCTTGAAGACACAAATCCAGTATCAATAATCTCTTTCTTTTCTCCCATGATTCAGCCGTTTTATTCTGTTGTACAGCAAATCTAAAAAAAGAGTGAACAAGATTCTGTTACAGAAGACAAAGGAAAGGAAGTGTCACCGCAAAAACAAATGCTAAAACAGTTGGTCAAATAAAAAATAATACAAAATCAAATCAGCAGGAGGTAGAAGTGAAAGTGAAAGTGAAGTGACATGTGGCCAAGTATGGTGACCCATACTCGGAATTTGTGCTCTGCATTTAACCCATCCAAGTGCACACACAGCAGTGAACACACACACCATGAACACACACCCGGAGCAGTGGGCAGCCATTGCTGCGGCGCCCGGGGAGCAGTTGGGGGTACGGTGCCTTGCTCAAGGGTCTCACCTCAGTCATGGTATTGAGGGTGGGGAGAGCGCTGGACATTCACTCCCCTCACCGACAATCCCTGCCGGACCTGAGATTCAAACCCATAACCTTTGGGTTACAAGTCCGACTCTCTATCCATTAGGCCACGACTGCCCCACTAGAAGAGTGTAAGACTGGAAAAACTGGAATATGTCGAGAAGTCTGTCTTAGAGAAAGGCTACTCTCTGAGAAAACAAAGGACTTTTCTGGAAATTAACATTTGAACTCTCTCTTGCAAAATTAGCCTCTCCATCCGAGACGCAAGTACACTGAGTCGATCACAACTCAGTATTGTCTTAAAGTGCCCCTATTATGGATTTTTGATAATTACCTTTTTTATGTAGTGTGTAACATAGCTCTAAGTGAATGAAAACATCCTGCAAAATTTTAAATCTAAAAGTGCATCATATATAAAGTTATTGTCTCTTAAATGTAAGAGTCGACTCAATTAAGTCAATTAAACAAATCATTTGTAAAAACAAATCTCAAGCCAGTGGTTAAAAGTTAATCTTTACAATGATAACACAGCAGTATTGCCTGAACAATTGTGCTGTGTTCCCTTCATTTTACTGACGACTGCTTCTTCAAACTAAATGCGTTCAATGAGGGATTTGCAGGCCAGCTGTTATTGAATGATGGGTCAGTACCCAGTTTATTTGGACCAGCTTCTTCTTCCTCCGCATCACAACCTGTAAGTATGATTAATAATTTTTGCTGTTATGTTCTCTGTAGCATCCACAATACGTATATAGTTGTGTGTTGTGTACACTCAGCGCAGCTTGTAGGCCTCCGGCTAATCAGCTAACAGCAATATGTGTTCGCTCGCAATTGTCTAGAAATGTGTCAAATGTTTGTTGTTGTTATTATTTGGAGTTATGATAAAGAATAGAGCAATACATTGGTGTACAACTGCAATACTTTATCAATACGTTTCTGCGTTGGGAACATGCATATGCATATAAAGATGCAAATTGCAAATATGACTAATACAATATAAGATAACATTTGCTTTAAAGGGGACTTATTATGCAAAATTCACTTTTACATGGTGTTTGAGTATAAATGTGTGTTGGCAGTGTGTCTACAAAACCCTATAATGATAAAAATATATATAATTTCTTAATCCCCATAAATCATAAGAAGTGTCTCAGAACAAGCTGTCACAGATTCTGTACAAAGTGACATCTGTTTGTACAGGCCCCACCCATGACTGCTGATGGACGTATTAGCATAGACCTTGCACTGTGCAAGTTGTACACAGTCTGCCATTTTCTTCAGGTCGGAGCAGCTGTAGCGACAAGAACGTCTCGTAAGCAACTCGGGTGTTTTGTTGTTGGATGTAAGAGTCAACACAACATTCTTCATATACTCATGAAATCAGTGCCACTGAAGACGCAGTGGATTAGGTTTATTTGTAATGGGAATGTGCCATCATATACCTAAATTTGTTTATGTCTGCACAAATCATTTTACACCAGACTTCTTTGTACAAAGGGACAATACATAAAGACTTTGCTAAAATGTTGTTACTCAAGGATGGATCAGTACAAACTGATTCAGTTTACAGTCTCCGAAACGATACTGGATACAGTAGTAATGAAAGGGAGAGCACGCACTTTATTATAGTTCATCTGAGTTTTACGGATATAAAGTTTGCCAATTTATTATGCACCCCCGAATAGGCATAAGGTCAGTATAGATTTGTTTACTGTTAGTTGTAATGAGTGAGTAGTTTTTTTCCCTAATTTGCTGTATATGTTAATACGCTGCTCAAAACAATTAAAGGAACACTTTGAAAACACATCAGATCTCAATGGGGAAAAATATCATGCTGGATATCTATACTGATATGGACTGGATAATGTGTTAGGAACGAAAGGATGCCACAGCATTTGATGGAAATGAAAATGATCAACCTACAGAGGACTAAGTTCAAAGACACCCCGAAAATCAAAGTGGAAAAAATAATGCAGCAGGCTAGTCCATTTTGCTAAAATTTCATTGCAGCAACTCAAAATGGTATTCAGTAGTTTGTATGGCCCCCATGTGCTTGTATACATGCCTGACAACGTCGGGACATGCACCTAATGAGATGACGGATGGCGTCCTGGGGTATTTCCTCCCAGATCTGGACCAGGGCATCACTGAGCTCCTGGACAGTCTGAGGTGCAACCAGGCGGTGTCGGATAATGTCGGATAATGTCCCAAAGGTGTTCTATTGGATTTAGGTCAGGCGAGCATGGGGGCCATTCAATGGTATCAATTCCTTCACCTTCAAGGAACTGCCTGCATTCTCTTGCCACATGAGGCCGGGCATTGTCGTGCACCAGGAGGAACCCAGGACCCACTGCACCAGCGTAGGGTCTGACAATGGGTCCAAGGATTTCATCCTGATACCTAAGGATTTCATCCTGATACCTAATGGCACTCAGGGTGTCATTGTCTAGCCTGTAGAGATCTGTGCGTCCCTCCGTGGATATGCCTCCCCAGACCATCACTGACCCACCACAAAACCAGTCATGCTGAACGATGTTGCAGGCAGCATACCGTTCTCCACGGCTTCTCCAGACCCTTTCACAACTGTCACATGCTCAGGGTGAACCTGCTCTCATCTGTGAAAAGCACAGGGCGCCAGTGGCGGACCTACCAATTCTGGTGTTCAATGGCAAATGCCAGTCGAGCTCCACGGTGAGCACAGGGCCCACTAGAAGACGTCGGGCCCTCAGGCCACCCTCATGAAGTCTATTTCTGATTGTTTGGTCAGAGACATTCACACCAGTGGCCTGCTGGAGGTCATTTTGTAGGGCTCTGGCAGTGCTCATCCTGTTCCTCCTTGCACAAAGGAGCAGATACCGGTCCTGCTGATGGGTTAAGGACCTTCTACGGCCCTGTCCAGCTCTCCTAGAGTAACTGCCTGTCTCCTGGAACCTCCTCCATGCTCTTGAGACTGTGCTGGGAGACACAGCAAACCTCCTGGCAATGGCACGTATTGATGTGCCATCCTGGAGAAGTTGGACTGCCTGTGCAACCTCTGTAGGGTTCAGGTATCGCCTCATGCTACCAGTAGTGACACTGACCCTAGCCAAATGCAAAACTAGTGAAAAACAGTCAGAAAAGATAAAAATGTCAGTGGCCTCCACCTGTAAAACCATTCCTGTTTTGGGGGTCATCTCATTGTTGCCCATCTAGTGCACCTGTTGTTAATTTCATTTACACCAAAGCAGCTGAAACTGACTAACAAAACCCTCTGCTACTTAACTGACCAGATAAATTTCCCAGGAGTTTAACTGACTTGATGCTATTCTCTGATTAAAAAGTGTTCCTTTAATTTTTTTGAGCAGTGTATAATATGAAAATGATAATATAAGGGGGGTAATGTAAGGGAGTTTATGGATAAGACTTTAATGTGCACTTTTTGTACTTGTTCTTGTACTGTGTGTTTTATTCAGTTCTTACGGTGATTTTCTGGAGTGAAAACGGACGCTTCATCTTTTGTGTGAAGTACAATAAACTTCATAAAACTCATCAGTACAGTTTTGGCTATCATTTGGATGGGGTCAGCTACAACAGGCTTTTACTATTAGTGAATAAAAGCAAAATGACAACATAAGTTATAACTGTAACTAAACTAAGCTATACCTGTTCTCCATCATATATTCATATATTCTCTGGCTCTGCAGGCAACATTGTTTGTTCAAACTGAACACCGCTACTGACATTTTCAGTGAGTGAGACATTTGACATTTTCAGTTCCCATTCAGTCGGTCACGTTCGACGTACATCGGACAGACCGACGAATAGGAATCTCGCTAGAGAGGCCAATCTACTTCAAGTGTAACTAAAACGAGCCAATGCACATTGGCATGCAATCATATGCATCAGCTGCTCACCTCGCAGCGCGGGTATATAATGAGCAGCAGGTGCGTTGCATCTTCAGCTTTTCGCTTCGGAGCCAAACGGTGTTTGTTCCTGTTCTCTGCAAGCAAGTGTCTGCTAAAAGACGAGTCAAGCTTTTTGGTTGAACTTCTCTTTTTTTCCGAGTGTGGGCGAACAGCACAGCAGCGGGGTCGAAGTCCTTTCTTTATTTTCTGTTTTTTGTCTCGTTTGCCATTATTGAGCAAATAGCTGTTTTGATAGCGTCAAAAGGCTGTTCTCACGGCCGGTACGGTGCGCTTTGAGTGCTGAAAAGCCGTTTTTACGGCTGGTAAGAGTGAGCGCCTTCAAAGAGAGAGAGAGCACTCGACAGGCTGCACACAATCCCTGTCTGTGTTGCGGCGGCTGTTCCCCTGCGTGCTTCAGCACTTTAAAAGAGTAAAGTCCCTAAAAGAGCTTACACAAGTAGAGCTTGCGTCTTTTTAAAGATGACGTTCTATTTGTGTGCTTCTGGATGCGGTCGTTTCCTGTCCTCACTGACGGCCACGATCGTTGTTTCACATGTCTGGGCGCGTGCTGAAACGATGCTCGTGGGTGTTTCATGTTTTCATATGAGAACATGATCACGTCGACACGCCAGTCGTGACTCTTCTTTCCTCAGGAAGCTTGAGTCCCCTCTGTTGTTGGGCAGCTGCCGCTTGTGTGTAAAGCACAGCCACGGGTCTGCCCGACACTCTGGGAGACCGTGGAGATCAGCGAGAGCAAAACTCTCGCTCCTCTGCGTGTTGTGTGCCGTCGAGCTGTAGGGCTGCAGCGCGGGTTGTCACGGCAACCCAGCACTCGCTCGGCACTCTAGATGCGCAGTTCCCTTGCCTAATCTCCATTATAGCGCCCTCTCTGGTGCACCAGAAGAGGTCTACTTTGCTGATATGGATTGGGTGACATGAGGTTGAGGGGTTCCTTCGGGGAACCAACCCCCTAGGGCCCCTCCCTCTCTAGCGCATTGCAAGCTGTGCAGTTTCTGGATTGGATTGCTGGTCCTTCTCATAGGGGAACCTAGCATTTCATTCAGAGCTCCAGCTGAGGGTCAGACGTCGATTGCAGCATCGGAGAGAGTGCTGTTTTGCTCTGGAATTGAAGGTGACGCTGCCCACTGTAATGGTGTGTGCTTATGCTGACTCAAATTCAGAGTTTACAGCCATGCTTTCCCCGGGGTTCCGGATGTGCATGGAAAGCTTTGCAGTATGGGGCTATTTTGGTGCCATAAATATGGAACGCCAAGAGTGCCAAAATCTGCATAAGTTTTTCCTCTCTCACTGCCCTCTTGGATGGGGTGGCTGTACACAGACCACACCCACCCTGCATGTGAGGCCAAGGCACTCTTTATGCAAGAGGGTAGTTCTCGGCCAGACGATGTCCACCTCAGTGGTCCAGAAGCGCCCTCTGGCTTACCTTGTGAGGTGCGAGAGGTTGTCAAGCTAAATGCTTTCTCAATGCTCCCATCTCACGAGGTGGCCTTTTCGGTGACACTGTCGAGGACTGAGCCCAGCAGTTCTCCTCAGTTAGTAGCAGACCGGGGAGCTTCCCATGACAAACCATTGAGTTCCTCTTGGGCCGCCCCTCAGTCTGCTCGTCGCCAAGGGTGTCGTCCCCTGCAAAGAACTCCGGCCCAGCCTGCTCTACTGTGTCCATTGAGGGGAGATGACACCTCCCGTCTCTGCTGCTGTTTAAGTGGTTGGTGAGAAAATCATCCCTGAGACAGGCGACCCAGAGATGAGTGGGGCTGCTCTTTCCACCCCCTGGAGGAGGGCCGGGTGGTAAATCCTTTTATTGGGTTTGTTTCTGTTCCGNAAAAAAAAAAAAAAAAAAAGAGCAGTTCCTCCATCTCCAGGTCTGAAGAGGGCTTGGAGAGCAGTGGGAGGAGAAAAACCTCACCACTCTCATCCCCCTCTTCTTTCACCAGAGGGCAGCAGCGTGCAGTTTGAGAAGGCAGCCAAAGCCTCTCCTGAGCCCCCTGCCCGACCGTCGAACCAGATAAGTGTTGCACAGCACACTCAGACCCTGCTTCGGGCCGCCTCGCTAAGAGAGCCTCCCGAGCCGCGTCCCTGTGTTCCACCTCGATGCCCCACTGCGGGTACGCCTGCGGCCCCTTTGATCCCGCTTGTACGGTCTCTGCGAGCCTGGTTAGTGCTCCCTAGTCCGTCTCGCTGGGTCATTCGAACCATAAGGCTTAGCTATGCGATTCAGTTCGTCCGGCGTCCCCCCAAGTTCAGGGGCGCCCACTTCACTACAGTGAAAGATGTCGATGCCCCTGTCTTGTGTGCGGAGATCGTGGTCCTACTGGCGAAGGACGCGATAGAGCCGGTCCCTCCAGCCGATATGAGGTAAGGGTTCTACAGTCCCTACTTCATTGTACCCAAGAAGAGCGGTGGGTTACGACCTATCCTGGATCTGCGAGTTTTGAATCAGAGCTACCGTTCAAAATGCTCACGCAGAAACACATTTTTGAGTGCATCCGTCAGCGATTGACCTGAAGGACACGTACTTTCATGTCTCGATTCTTCCGCGACACAGGCCATTCCTGCGTTTCGCGTTCGAAGGACGAGCATATCAGTACAGAGTCCTACCCTTCGGCCTGGCCCTGCCTCCCTGCGTCTTTACGAAAGTCGTGGAGGGAGCCCTTGTTCCCATGAGAGAACAGGGTGTTCGCATTCTCAACTATCTCGACGACTGGCTCATTCTAGCACAGTCTCAGGAGCAGTTGTGCGAACACAGGGATTTGGTACTCAGACACCTCAGCCAGTTGGGTCTTCAGGTCAACTGGGAAAAGAGCAAACTCTCCCCTGTGCAGAGGATCTATTTTCTCGGTATGGAGTTGGATTCGGTCGAACAGATAGCACGCCTCACAGAGGAATGTGCTCAGTCGGTGTTGAACTGCCTGAATACATTCAACAGCAGGACAGCGGTCCTACTAAAATTCTTTCAGAGGCTCCTGGGGCATATGGCGGCCGCAGCGGCAGTAACCCCACTCGGTCTGCTTCATATGAGACCGCTTCAACACTGGCTTCACGGCCGAGTCCCGAGATGGGCGTCGCAACGCGGCACGTTCCGGGTGCCAATCACTCAGGAGTGCCGCCAAGCCTTCAGTCCATGGTCGGACCCTTTGTTTCTCCGGGCAGGAGTGCCCCTAGAACAAGTGTCCCGGCATGCTGTGGTATTCACAGATGCATCTGCCACCGGCTGGGGTGCCACGTACAACGGGCATGCAGTGTCAGGGGTTTGGACGGGACCTCATCTGCATTGGCACATCAACTGCCTCAAGTTGCTAGCAGTACGCCTTGCTCTGAACCGCCTCAAAGGGCCGCTACGGGGCAAGCATGTACTGGTCCGTACAGACAACACTGCGACCGTTGCGTACATCAACCGTCAAGGTGATCTACGCTCCCCGTCGCATGTCGCAACTCGCCCACCATCTCCTTCTCTGGGGTCAGAAGCATCCGAGGTTGCTTCTTGCCATTCATGTCCCCGGTGTGCTCAACCGTGTGGCCGACGAGCTATCACGAGCTGCGCTGCCAGGAGAGTGGCGACTCCACCCCCAGGTGGTCCAGCTGATCTGGAGAGAGTTCGGAGAGGCTCAGGTAGACCTGTTTGTCTCACCAGAAACCTCCCACTGCCAAGTGTTTAACTCCCTGTCCGAGGGAACACTTGGGACAGATGCACTGGCACTCAGCTGGCCCCGGGGCCTTCGCAAATATGCGTTTCCCCCAGTGAGCCTACTTGCACAGACCCTGGGCAAAGTCAGGGAGGACGAGGAGCAGGTCTTGTTAGTTGCACCCTATTGGCCCAACCGGACCTGGTTCCCAGAACTCTCACTCCTCGCGACAGCCCCTCCCTCCCTGGCCCATTCCTCTGAGAAAGGACCTTCTTTCTCTGAGACGGGGCACTCTTTGGCACCCGCGTCCAGACCTCTGGAAACTCCATGTCTGGTCCCTGGACGGGACGCGGAGGTTCTAGGTGACTTACCCCCCGAGGTACTTAACACTCTGAGGTCTGAAGGTCACGCCGGCGATACCATCGCGGTTTTTTTCTTACCAGTGTGAAAGAGACTCAAAATACTCCATCAATGTTGCACATATAATTAAGAGTTATACACCATTTTAATCTGTTGAATATCTTCTTTTATTTGTGTACACTCAGAGTAAAAACCAAATGTTGTGCTTTTTGTAAAATAAAGAAAACTAACATGATGCGTGATCTCTAGTCTCCCTCTGAACGAAGTCCAATCTGATAGTTCTCAGAAAATGAACTGTAACTTAGTGAATTCTAATGACAAAAAAATTACACTTATGTCAAAAGAAACGTTGAGATGTCAGCTTTTAAATCGTGCAAGTCAAATCGAAAACAAACCTTCTGTGTTTATGTAATCTGTATGAGAAGAGAGCCATGTCAGAAGTCTGTGATTCAGCTCATTATCCACTAATGCGGCCACGCCCACGGAGCCAGCGCTATTCAGACGCAAATTCAGTCAATACATGCAGACATAGTTTCAATCGTGTATTTATTATCTTGAAAAGTGTTTATCTGGATGTTAAAGCCATGGTTAGCGAGCTCTAGAAGACATGCAGTTAGTTCCTGGTTCTTCTTCTTCTTTATATGGATTTGTGGACTAAAGGTGTACAGAGCGCCCTCCGGCTGCAAGTATGAATTGAAAACACCATTCCTGAAATGTCCTCTTCTTCTTTAGATTGATTTGTGGACTAAAGGTGTACAGAGCGCCCTCCGGCTGCAAGTATGAATTGAAAACACAGTATCCAGCACTCATAGTGATGAGAATAAATATAGAATAAATATTACTCCTCTGTATAGAAATTTGACATAAACATATAAGAATCATCAATATTTCTCCAAATGTGCATGCTTTTAAGCTAAAAGCCTATATGAAATGCCATAGAGGTAACATAATTGTTCAGACACTTTGCATCACAGAAATACATTATATTTTAAAGAATATAATAGAATACCATTATTTTAAATTGAGCTGAGACATGATTACAGAGGGTTTTTTTCACAGCCTACCTGACTGAAAGAGCTCATTAATATGCAAGTCATTTCAGCTCATTACTATTCAATTCTTTTGTCTTCTCAGGTGAGAACGATCCATTATTCACGATCATTCACGCCTCCATGCATACTGTTTCTCTTGACAAAAAGTGTCTTACAAAAACTAAATCAATATATTGTTTTATATGAAGGAGTAGGCAGCATAATTTTTACATAATTCTGAAGCAAAAACTCTAGTCTACAACCTCCAATACCCAGAAGTCTTATGAACACAGATTTAATATACTTTTTTTGGCCTTATTTCAGTGACTTAAGTTTTTAGTTTTTTCAATAACCACGCATAAACATTATTCCTTCAAAAATACAAACATGTACATTAGGGGTGCAACGGTTCAAATTGCTCACGGTTCGGTTCATATCACGGATTTAGGGTCACGGTTTCGGTACAGTTCGGTATGTTCTATGTTTAGGGAAAATAGGACTACTGTCAAATAAAAATAAAGAAAATAAGAACAAACAATCAAACTACAAGCAACATCACAAATAAGTACAATAAAGCAAATATTCAAATAAAATAAACAGTGCTTTTCAGGTTTTTCAGGTATCTAACAGTAGTTTTCAGGTACAGAAAATGGATAAAGTAATCAAATATAAAATAACACTGCATATTATCTTTACTGTATAAAATAAAGATTAATCATTATTGAAGTTACAAAAACTATTCAATCAAGAGCAGTGAGTGATTTCTTTGTTATTTGTTGTTTGATTTAACATTATAAACAGGCAGAAGGAATAGTTTTTTCCCCTTTAAGACATGCACGATCCAGTACATATACTGTTACACATGCGCTGTCTTTCTCGACTAATATACGTTCACTTAAGACATAACCGACTATGTTTGCTATAGGATACTCGCCAAGACGGGCATGCTGACATAATTTTTGTATGAATTTTTCCGCTGAAGCGCAAGACTTGAAAGAGAACTCAGTATTTGCGCGCTGACTGAAATAAGCGTGTGCGCTTCGGATGAGCGCACACAAATCTTCTCACGGCGCGTGCGAGTTCTCTTTCGTGTCTTGTTCTTGAAGGTTTAAATCAGCAAAGCTTAAATGAGTTTAGTTTAAACACAGATAGCAACGTGTGCTGTTCAGGTCTCACCTGCGCTCGGGAGCTATCAACACCCGGGTGATGACGGCGTAAATGACTGGACATTAGAGCATACGGCACTCACAGTGAACAGTTTACAAAGAGTGACTGTTTTGTCCACGATTTTTGATAATCGTTTTGTGCTTCCATCGACTGAAACATACATTATCTGAACTCTGTCTGTCCGTTTTCCATGTTGCTATTTTAAATAAACAATATTAACCAATAGATGCGTCGTCATTCGAGATGGACTGCGGTCCAAGTGCGTACCGAACCGTAAGTGGAGAACCGTACGGTTCGATTTTTTACCGAGAACCGTTGCACCCCTAATGTACATACATGTTCCTCACATATTATGGTAGCCTAGTTTGTGCTGAATACAGTGTAATGACACTTGTGTCATTTATATGTTTATGAACAACTGAAAAAAGCACAAATGTCAGGGCATGTCAAAACTTCTCCAGGGCCCCAAAAATCCTCAGACCCCAGAGGGTTAACACCATCACTTCGGCACGTGCACCGTCTACGAGATGTGCTTACGCCTCGAAGTGGAACCCGTTCGTCGAGTGGGTCTCTTCTCGCCAAGAAGACCCTCGAAGATGCTTGATCAGAGTCGTGCTTTCCTTCTTGCAGCAAGGGTTGGAGCGTAGGCTGACCCCCTCCACCCTCAAAGTCCATACTGCTGCTATCTCTGATTACCACGACCAAATAGATGGCAAATCTGTTGGTCAGCACGACCTGGATGTCAGGTTCCTTAGGGGGGCGAGACGGTTGAATCCTCCTCGAACCCCCTCCATACCCTCTTAGGACTTTGCTTTGGTGCTAAGAGCACTCCAGATTAGGGCTGGGCGATATATCGAATATACTCGATATATCGCGGCTTGTAGTCCGTGCGATGTAGAAAATTACTATATCCTGAAACTCGCGGACATTTTTTTTTCCTTTGTTTTTTCCCCCTCTTGTCCTGTCCAGCATCGAAGCGCAAGCATAATGATCACCTTGATAACCTAAGTTAAGAAGCTTATTTTATTTTATTTTTGATGCTTGTTTGTAGATTAACTTTTACATACTTGCGGTCTTTCCCTCTCACAGAGAGACAAAACAAACGCACATAGTTACAAACGTCAGTCTGTCACGCATGCAACGTCATACGCCCTCGACCAGCAGAAAGATAGCGGCAGCAGGTGCTAACGGTTACACATGGAGGACGACGAATTAATAAAAAAAAGAAACAGCACAGGATCCATCGTCTGGCGGTGGTTTGGATTCAAGAAGGAAGATGTTGAACAAACAACGGTGATATGCAAAATCTGTCGCAAAAGCATCGCTTCAAAATGTAGCAGTACATCAAACTTATATCACCATTTGAGAACCCACCCGCTAGAAAATGAAGAGTGCTTGAAACTCCGCACGACAACATCTCAGAGCGGTGCAATATCAAAGAAAGTGCCTAAGCAACCAGCACTCACGCAACTGAGTCTGGCCTCTTCTATTTCCAGATCAACGCCGTACGACAAAAACAGTCAAAAACAGAAGGAGATAACGTGTGCTGTAACCCACCACATCGCGAAAGACATGGCCCCGGTTAATGTTGTTGAAAAGCCCGGGTTCAGAAAGCTCATCAACACACTTGACCCAAGATATAATCTGCCGGGTCGCAAATATTTTGCAGAGAAAGCGCTGCCTGAGTTGTACATTAAAGTGAGGGAAGAGCTGCATCTTGCTGCATGCGAGGACTCCATCGGCCTTGAGAAGTTCATCCAGTTCTCCATTCGTTGTGCCACTCGCATGCAGGCGTGCCTCCAGGAGCACCAGGACCAGTTACTTCCCAACATGCTCCTCTGCCGATCCGAACCCGTCAGCTCCCCAGCCAACGAATCAATGAACATTGAAAACTCCCGTTTGTCTCCCTCTGAGCGCTGCCGTCGGCTGACCCTGAACTTATGTTTGTACTGTGGCGCTCCTGGGCATGTTATTGCAGCGTGTCCCACACAACCTCCTCGACCCATGGTGAGTGCAATCATCCCTTCTCCTCATAAGATGAAACCACTCACTACGGTCGTCAATCTTACTGCCGCTGATATCTCCCTTACAGTGGTCGCGCTCCTCGATTCAGGGTCAGCCGGCAACTTCGTCTCCAGCGCCCTCTGCCGGAAGTTATGTCTCAAGACCTCTCCGTCTCCGACGATCTACCAGATCAACTCCATAACAGGCAGGCCTCTCAGCCGCAAGAGTGTTCGTACAGTGGCAGGACCCATCAAGCTTCAAGTCGGAATTACATCTGCTGGTTCTGGAGGATTCCACCGCTGACGTGGTGCTAGGGCGTCCCTGGTTGGAGCAGCACAACCCGACCATATCCTGGAAGACAGGCGAAATCCTGAAGTGGGGCGACACCTGTTTCTCTCACTGTCTGACTGAGCTTCCAGTGCCATCTTCTCCATCCTCTGATCTCTCTCTCTGTACAACCTCCATCGAGAGCCCAGTTGAACACCGCTCCATCGACATCCCCAAGTGTTATGCCCCCTTCAGCGATGTCTTCTGCCCGCAGAGGGCTTCCAGGCTGCCTCCACACCGGCCATGGGACTGTGCCATCGACCTGCTTCCGGGTGAACCAGTTAAGATCTACCCTTTATCCATCCCGGAGGAGAAGGCCATGGAGGAGTACATCAAGGAAGCCCTCGCCCAAGGCTACATCCGGTCATCTACTTCCCCTGTTGCTTCCAGCTTCTTCTTTGTGGCCAAAAAGGACGGAGGCTTGCGGCCATGCATAGACTATCGCTCACTCAATAAGATCACAGTAAAATTCAGATATCCCCTTCCTCTCGTCCCAGCGGCCCTGGAACATCTCCGTGGTGCCACTGTGTTTACTAAGCTGGACCTCTGCAGCGCGTACAACCTCATCCGGATACGTGAGGTGGACGAGTGGAAGACCGCCTTCATCACCCCTACAGGACACTACGAATACCTCGTGATGTCGTATGGCCTAGTCAACGCCCCCTCCGTATTCCAGGACTTCATTCATGAGGTACTCCGGGAGTTCCTCAACCGCTTCGTCCTAGTCTACATCGATGATATACTCATCTACTCCCGGAGCCAGGCCGAACATCGCCGACACGTTGCGGAGGTCCTCACCCGTCTACGCCAGTTCCATCTGTTCCTCAAAGCAGAAAAATGTTCTTTCCATCAAACCACCGTCTCATTCCTTGGATACATCATAGACCACAGTGGCATCCGGATGGACGAGAGGAAGGTGGAATCCATCACCAACTGGCCAGAACCCACTTCCATCAAAGAACTACAACGCTTCCTTGGTTTCTCAAATTTCTATCATCGATTTATCAAAGACTACAGCTCCATCACCCATCCACTCACCAGCCTTCTCCGTAACAAGCCCAAGTCTCTGTCCTGGAACCCAGCAGCCACCAACGCATTAAACCGCCTCAAAGAAGCCTTCACCACCGCTCCCTTGCTCGTTCATCCCGATCCGGAACTACCCTTCACGGTAGAGGTCGACGCTTCTACCAACGGAGTGGGAGCGGTGTTGTCGCAGCAGCAGGGGACGCCAAGTAGACTCCATCCATGCGCCTTCTTCTCCCGCAAGCTCAGCCCGGCGGAAGTCAACTATTCCATCGGTGACAGGGAACTCCTAGCCGTAAAGCTTGCACTAGAGGAGTGGAGGCATTGGCTGGAGGGAGCCAAACATGCGTTCCTGGTGCTAACCGATCACAAAAACCTTGAGTATCTTCGTTCTGCAAAGAGACAAAATCCTAGACAAGCCCGGTGGGCCATGTTCTTATCCCGATTCCATTATACCATCTCCTACCGTCCAGGCTCAAAGAACATAAGAGCCGACGCTCTCTCCCGTCTCTATGCTCCGGATGAAGGGATAGAGGAACCCGAACCTATCATTCCAAGCTCTATCATTGTTAGCCCCATCACTTGGTCAGAGAAGACCATACCCTCCTCCAATGCCTCCACAAACCCTCCGCCGGGCTGTCCACCCGGCTTGCTCTACATCACCCGTACTCGACGCACTCAAACTATCCATTCCGCTCACACATCACTAGGCACTGGTCACCCGGGGGTCAATGAAACCCTCTCGTTGCTGAGAGAACGCTTCTGGTGGCCAGGGATGGCTTCTGATGTCAGAAGGTACGTGCAGGGCTGTCGGGAGTGCGCCATCTCCAAGAGTCCTCGTCATCTGCCAACTGGGAAACTCCTTCCTCTGCCCGTTCCCAACCGACCCTGGTCACACCTAGGAGTGGACTTCATCACAGACCTCCCTGTTTCTGATGGAAATACCTGCATCCTAGTCATTGTAGACCGTTTCTCCAAATCCTGTCGTCTCATTCCACTACGAGGATTACCCACTGCCATGGAAACCGCAGAAATGCTCTTCAACCACGTGTTCAGGTATTTCGGAATACCAAAGGACATAGTATCAGACAGAGGACCCCAGTTCATTTCCAAAGTGTGGAAGGCATTCCATTCCCTCCTAGGTGTGGCCGTCAGCCTAACTTCGGGTTACCATCCGCAGTCGAACGGGCAGACGGAAAGGAAGGTCCAGGAGATCGGCCGCTTCCTCCGTACCTTCTGTCATGACCACCAGGACTCTTGGAACCAGTTCCTGGGTTGGGCCGAGTACGCCCAGAACTCTCTTCGGCAGTCGACTACAGGACTCACACCATTCCAGTGCGTACTCGGCTACCAACCCCCACTGTTCCCCTGGACCGGGGAACCCTCTAACGTTCCGGCAGTGGATTACTGGTTCCGAGAGAGCGAAGGGGTCTGGGACGCAGAATGACAGCTGACCTTCGCCGTTCCAACACTCCAGTCTTCCAGCCCGGTCAGAAGGTTTGGCTGTCTACCCGGGACATCAGACTGCGTCTGCCCTGCAGAAAGCTGAGTCCCAGATTCATTGGCCCGTTTCCCATCATCAAGCAGGTCAACCCAGTCACTTACCAACTCCAGCTGCCACAAGGGTATCGTATTCACTCTACTTTCCACGTCTCACTCCTTAAACCTCACTACCCTTCTGCTCTCTCCACAGGACCTGACGTGGATCCCGCCAAACCCCCCCTTCCACTCATCCTGGAGGACGGTGCGGCGTATGAGGTTCAAGAGATCTTGGACTCCCGGCGTCGTGGTGGTCAGCTAGAGTACTTGGTCGATTGGGAAGGATACGGCCCTGAGGAACGCTCCTGGGTTCCTAGAAACGACATCCTCGATCCCAACTTGCTCCAAACGTTCCACGACAGTCACCCTGATAGACCGGCACCACGGGGAAGAGGACGACCACCACGGCGTCTGGGTCCTCGGCCCTCAGGAGCGGGCCGTGGAGGGGGGGGTACTGTCACAGACACGTCAGGTTCCAACATCAACCAATCACAGCGCACACCTTCCCCAGAGTACTGATCACCGTCACCTGAATCTCATCACCTCACTCATCAGTAGCACCATAAAGAGCACACACACACAGCACTCCATGTCCGGTCTCGTTCGCATATACTCCTGTTCATGCTTACCTCAAGGACTCCCCGTTCCATACCTACCTTTCTCCAGCATGTCTCCTTCCCTCTGTGTGCCTCGTCTTCTGTGTGAGTGTGCTCCAGTCAGCTCCAGTCTCCTCCAGCGATCTCCAAGCTCCAGCGTGTATATATCTGAAAGGAAAAGGACAGTAACTATCTCCATCATTATCATCTATCATTCTATTCTGCTTACCTGTTTCATTCTCCATGCTCTACTGGTGTCAATAAACAACAGTTACCTGTTTACATCTGTGTCTGCCTCCATTGTACAGTAACAACTAGCTTAGGCACCTTAGAGTTACATGTTCTTTCTTTTTCTGCATTAGTGTGTCAGTAGACTGCTCTTTATTGTGCATTTTTTTATATTTTGAAACTTATATTTTTTGATAGCATCTTCACTTTTACACAGTACTATATAAATAAATAATTACCAAGAATTAGTTTAGTGTTAGGCTGAGTGGATTTCTTCACAATTACTATACCCTTTTAAATTATTATAACATTTTAAATGTTTGTTTTCATTCTCAGAGAGAAGCATGAAGGACCCCCGTATTGACCGTGCTGTTGCTGTGTGCAAGAAGGTAGTGAGCAGCTTCTCTTTCAGTTGGAAGAGGAGGAGAGACCTGGCCACAGCGCAGCAAGAGCTAAATCTCCCAGCACACCAGCTCATCGGTGAGTCTCCTACCAGGTGGGGATCCCGAGAGAAGATGATTGAGCGGGTACTGGAGCAGGAGCAAGCTATTTCTCAAGTCTTGGCTGCAGACAAGAAAACCCGGCATCTCGTTCTCACCTGGCAAGACCTGGAAGTTCTAGAGTCAGTGCACAAGGCTCTCAAACCTCTCCTGGAATTCACCGACGCTTTATCCGGTGAGAGCTATGTCACAGTGTCCTATGTCAAGCCTGTTCTCCATCTATTCCAGTCCAGCCTCTTGGCACGTCAGGAGAATGACACCCCACTGACCCAGTCTATCAAAGCCTCCATCTTGGATTACCTGAGGGAGATGTATTCTGATCCTTCCACTAACGACCTGCTGGACTTAGTGGATCCCAGGTTCAAGATAACATACTGCACAGAAAAAAAAAAAAGCAGAGCCATAACCGAGATGGAGGCAATGCTCTATGAGACTGACCAGGGCACAGTTGAGTTGGCTGCTTCACTGCCTCAAGATGCAACAACGGTATCACAGCCAGAAGAGCCACTAAGAAAGAAATCCCTGGGCAGCTTCTTTAAAACTGCAGCAACATCTTCCGCCACACTGTCGCAGAGAGAGCTTATTGAAAAAGAGTTGTCTGCCTACTTGCAGTCTGTTAATGTTGACAGTGAAGCAAATCCATTGCAGTGGTGGAATGACCATGAGGAAATGTTCCCAAACCTGAAAAATGTGGCAAAAAAATATCTGTGTGTGCCCGCCACCAGTTCCCCATCGGAAAGGGTATTTAGTACCAGTGGTAATATAGTTACATGCCATCGAGCATCTCTCAAACCAGGCGCCGTTGATAGGCTTGTGTTTTTGGCACAAAACCTCTAAACAATCTGGTGTTCCCTGGTTGTTGTTACAAAGGGACAATGCACGAAATACAACTACATATTTTTTTACTTTTTTGTGCCATATATTTCATGCAGAAGAAACCAAAACTAAAGCTGCAAACTTTTCCATAATGGACCACATTCACCTTTTGTGAATTGTTTTATGTTTAGGTATTGTGTTTGAAACCATAGGATTGTTTATTAGAAAACTAAAAGGAGGGTCATTTTTATAAATACACTTTCTTTTCCAACATTTGATTTCCTATTATGCAGCTATTTTTTATTTTACTGATTTTGAAATTACCTGTGACATCCTGCACAAAAGCGCATTATATATATTTTTTTTAAATATCCTAGTGGCATTGTGCACAACAGGTGCACTTAAATTTAGTGTTGTTTTGAAATGTCATCTTAATGACAACATGCACAAAAGGGCACTTTTTTATTTGTTTTAAATTATTGTAGTGGCATTATGTACTAGAAGTGCACTTTAATTTTGTGTTTTGAAATGCCATGTGAGTTACAGCATGCACAAGCGAGCCCTAATGTCTTGTTTTGAAATGTTGTCTCTGACAATTTTGCACAAAACATGCACTTTCTGTTGACAATTTTATGTTTGTGCCACTCACTGTTTAATAAATACAATTATGTTAACTTTGACTTAGTTGTGATTTCCCCTTTTTTGCATGAAAGTTTAAAATTAGCATATATTAATGCAGTATGAACAAGAATGTTTTAATGTAGACATATAGAATCATCATACTGGTGTGATTGTATGCATCAAAGTTTTAATTCAAGGCTAAGGCAAAATATCGAGATATATATCGCGTATCGTGACATGGCCTAAAAATATTGCGGTATTTATAAAAGGCCATATCGCCCAGCCCTACTCCAGATTGCTCCCTTTGAGCCCTTGCTATCAGCAGACTTAAAGATTCTGTCTATGAAGACTTTGCTGCTGGTTGCATTGGCCTCCATCAAGAGGGTAGGGGACCTGCAGTCATTTTCGGTCGACGAATCGTGCCTAGAGTTCAGGCCGGATGACAGCCACGTAGTACTGAGACCCCGGCCTGGCTATGTGCCCAATGTTCCTACCACTCCCTTCAGGGACCAGGTAGTGAGCCTGCAAGCGCTGCCCTCGGAGGAGGCAGACCCAGCCCTGGCTTTGCTCTGTCCAGTTCGCGCTTTGCGACTGTACATAGACAGAACCTAAAGCTTCAGGACCTCAGACCAGCTCTTTGTCTGTTATGGAGGCCAGCAGAAGGGAAAGGCTGTCTCCAAGCAGAGGATGGCCCACTGGATAGTGGATGCCATCGCCCTGGCTTACCAAGCTCAGGGCGTGCCCTGCCCGCTCAGGTTGCATACTCACTCCATGAGAGGTGTCGCATCCTCCTGGGCGCTGGCTCGTGGCGCCTCGCTGACAGACATTTGTAGAGCTGCGGGCTGGGCGACACCTAACACATTCGCTAGATACTATAGCCTTCGTGTCGAGCCGGTCTCCTCCCGTGTTCTCGCCTCGGGTCAGAGGCACGGAGAGGCCCCGGCTTAGTGTCGGCTTGCTGCGCTACATGCACTTTTTTCTCCAGAGAGTCCCTACAAGGCAGACCCTGTTGAGTCCTCGATCTCCCTTTGGCAGCCGACGCGGTGGAGCGTCTGGCGCCAGGCCTATACTCCGTTGCATCCTTGAGAACCGGATTTAGGCTGGGTTCCATATGTGTGACCCTACGGGGATCCCATATGGTTGGTTCCACGGTTGCTCCTAAACGAAGCCTGTGTCTTTCCCTCTGGGAGAACTCACCTCTCATCGGGTTGAGTCACCCCAGTTCTTCCATATGTAGTACAACCTACAAGGTTAGTCCACATGTACTTCTCCACATAACTCCTTCGGGGAAGGTTGTGGCTTCCGCAGCGTTCCTTTCCCAACGAAAGGGTACGCTTTCCCAGCGTTATCCAATTGTCTCACTGAATGGGTTTTTGGGGAACAGCAGTGATCGACACTCTCTGTGTTAGCCCTGTCCCACCGTCCTTAGGCAAGGGGGTTCAGGTGGCTTACAACAGAGCGCTGGAAGGGGGCAGCTCCTGTGGCGCTTTGGTAGGGATTCCTATTCGTCGGTCTGTCCGACGTACGTCAAACTTGACTGACTGAATGGGAACGTCTCGGTTACAAAGGTAACCCTCGTTCCCTGAAGGAGGGAACGGAGACGTACGTCCCGTCGCTACAGTCGCTGTACCCCGCTGATGCTGCCACCTAACCTGTTCGGCTCCTCAGCGAAAACCTGAAGATGCAATGCACCTGCTGCTCATTATATACCCGCGCTGCGAGGTGAGCAGCTGATGCATATGACTGCATGCCAATGTGCATTGGCTCGTTTTAGTTACACTCAAAGTAGATTGGCCTCTCTAGCGAGATTCCTATTCGTCGGTCTGTCTGACGTACGTCTCCGTTCCCTCCTTCAGGGAATGAGGGTTACCTTTGTAACCGAGACGTTAAGCATGAGCTCTTGAATCTCTGCCCTCTTCTTGAAAAGGGGCCGGGAACACCAGATTATTTCCAAACAGAAATGAGAACTCTCAAAACAGAACTCTCTTCATTGCTCCGCCTCCAAAACTCACACTCCAATTCTAACCACCCTGAGTTGGTCTCGAACTGCTGCCCGATCACTGCTGGCATGTGAGGCGAATGCACTGCCAATGATGCAAAATACCTCATTTTCTAGCGGTCGTCAGTGTGCAGTGGTTTAACTGCAGAACTTTCACTATCTGGCCACTGTTACACACGCAATGCGAGTGGATGTCTGTTTATCACAGCGAACGCGCAACAAAAATAAATGAAAAATAAAGTGCAGTTGATGAACGAATGACAAGGAAGCACAAAAAAGTGAACATATAGTACACAAAAGTAAATACAAAGTGTTTGCTGTCAGTCAAAAACAGCACAGTAGATCCAGACAATCAAAACCCAGTGTAGCCTACTCACATGAGAAGCGGGATCAAAGCAGTTCCCCTTTCAAAAGCTACACGTGAACTGCGCTTAATACAGCGCTATGGGAACGTCTTTAGTCGTGACCAGCTTTGAATATGTGTAAAACAACATCAATGAAATTGACCTATTTTTATAGCCTGCGTGATGTTATCAGAATGCGCGGATGAGAGGCTATAATTACATGAACCGCAGGTGCATCTGCAGGTCTTTTGTCTTCAGAGACCATACTGTGAAGTGTGTGTGTGACACAGCTCTGCTCAAACTCTTTTCTTCCTTCATCACTTTATGAAGTTAGATTTGACAGGCAGTGCACAGAACTTTCTCTCCCTTTGTTCCTTTTTCAACTCTGTCAAGTGAAAAGTGAACACACATTAAATATTTGAGAGAAAGTCATGGCTGAATAAAGCAAACGATGTGCATCTCTGTGTTCGTGTTCCATCTCCGAATCGGACACACACCAGTATTGTTTTGTTTGGGGAAGAGCATGCTGCCCTTGTATTGTATTGTATGTTCACAGTTTAAGTGCTTCGCGTTCGCTTTGCTTATTTCAAAGGGGAAGCACCCACAATGTGATCGTGGGGCTCGCGTTGCGATCTTGCTGAGGATAGAGAGACGGTCCATCCCTGTGCTCTCTCGCTCTCTTTCCGTGTGTGCGCATGCACTGAGTGAGTGAAGAGCGTGGATGTGGAGTGCGTGACGGCGGTGTGAGGTACGAGTGTTTGAAATTTTTTTCTACCTTTTCTATCTCTGCTTTTTGTGTTATATTAGTTATTTTGAGGAATTGGTCATATTATCGAGAGAAAAGTGTTGATTTTGGGGAGTTTTTACTCCCAGTCTGTTTACTGGGAGTATGGCAGCTCCAGGTGCAGAGAGTTTGGAGTTTCTAACGAGACGTCATGGTGTGAAAATCGATACTAATGCCAGTATAGAGGATTGTAGTTTAGCGGTAACTGCAGTAGTTGGACATGAAAATGTTTTATCAGCATTGCGAATGAACAACGCAGTTGTTTTGTTTGTTAAGACGATTGAACTGGCAAACTTGTTAGTAGAGAGTGGTGTAGAGATTGGTGGTATTTTTACCTCAGTATTACCTCTTTCTACGCATTCAAAGAGAGTAACACTATCTAATGTCTAATGCCGTTTATTAAGAACAAGGCTCTAGTTGGTATGCTCTCTAGGTATGGAAAACTGGTCTCTTCAATAAAGATGATTCCAATTGGAAGTAAGTCAATAACTTTGTTGAAATGTGGTTTCTTTCAGACGTTATGTTTATATGGTCAAGGTGCGAACTACAGGGGAGCTAGGTGGAGCTCGGCTCCCCTTAATAAGACATGGGCTCCCCTGCGAATGTGATTTGTGAAATTGTAGGTGGTCTCAAAAAATATTGACAATGTGTTATTTTGACATGCAATTTCAGTTTTGTGTAATGTGATCATCGTGGATTATTATGTGTACAATTGCAAAAATATCATTCATTCATGCATGACGGCAATTTAAACCTTATTCACTTCAATAAAGATAACTATACATGCTATTCTTGTCATGAGCATCAAGGTGTGGGGGTGCTGCGGTGCAAATTCCACTCATGTTTAGTACGTTAACTCGAACAGCAAAAGAAGCTGACCCCAGGCCTGTGTTAAGGTGAGGCATGTTATTCGCAATTATGTGTTGTGGCTGGGTTGTTATAGGTGACTCTTGATTTATTAGACCTAATTTAACGGAGGAATTTTGGTATTCTTCTGTAGCCTAATGAGTAACTTTAACCGTTGTTCATGTAAACTCAAAGAGCCTGATGCTTTGTTTATAGACTATTTGTGGGTGGCTGTTTGTTGTTTCAACCGCGCACAAACGGAAATTACCAAACATGCGATTGTGTACACTACTTGATGAGGCTATGGTAAATCCAGGAGATGAAGGTTCTATGCTGGGAGATGAAGGATGTTTCTTTAAAATCCCCCAAAAAAGAAAGCTGTTGAAATGCCATACTGATAAACAAGCAAACAGAACAGATGGTATTCATATGAGCCAGACCGACACAGAGAGCGAAAGTGACGTTTCAGAGTGTAGTGTCACTGCTAGTCTGCCCGAAAGTGGTTTAAAGTCATATACTGTTGGTGACATCGTCTTTTTCGAAAGTGACGAAAAATCTGAAAAAGGTAAAATAGAAGAGTATTTTCCAGACATTGTACAGTTTATTGAAAAGGTAAAGATTTTCAGAAGTGAAAGTTGTTTCACTAATCAAGAGGTCTACCGTCTGAAGAAAATTCTAACAAAGTTTAGTAGTCAGTCAGGTGTGCCCAGTGAAAACAGCCAGAATGGATAATTTGATGCATCCTTTGTTTTTTTGGTCTCTTTTGCTCTTTTCTTTTATTCTTAATGGGGGAAATAAATCTTGCTTCTTTGAATTCTATGGAGCAAGAGATTTTAAGAAAAGAGTTCAAGTATATGAATTAAAGAAACAAAAGAAAATTGATGTACTGTTTATACAAGAGACTCATAGCGACGTATCTAATACTGTAGAATGGGTTAAGGAATTTGATGGTTTAGTGATTTTAAGCCATTATACCTCCTTGAGTGGGGGAGTTGCTGTGTTATTTTCAAAGAATTTTACCCCATATTCCTATAAGAAATAATTAAAGGAAGGGTGTTGAAAGTTAAAGCTGTATTTGAAAATAGCTCTTTTGTTTTTATTTGTGCATATGCTCCAACTATGGCAATTGAAAGAATGACTTTTTTGAACACTTTGGATGATGTTTTAAATGATTGTAGTAATGATGATTTCTTAATTTTAGGAGGAGATTTTAATTGCACTGAAAATGATATGGACCGAAATCATGTTGAACCACACATGCAATCAAGGAAGAGGTTAATTCAAATGATAAAGTCTCATAGCATTACGGATATATGAAGAAATTTCCATGGTTCACAGAGACAGTACACTTGGGCTCATTCTCATGATAATCAGATATCGCTGGCAAGGCTTGACTGATTCTATGGTTTTAAGCATCAATTAAGCATGTTTAGAGAATGTTCAATACTTCCTGTATGCTTTTCTGATCATAATTTGATAAAATGTGTTGTGGTAAAAAATGATGTAAAATCAAAAAGCACCTATTGGCATTTTAATAATAATCTACTGTGTAAATCTCTATTTAGAGAAGTTTTTAAAGAGTTCTGGACAAATGCTAAAGTCACGAAATCTTCATTTTTAACATTACAGCAGTGGTGGGATTTTGTGAAGGTACAAATTAAACAATTGTGTTTGCAATATACTCACAACGCCACAAGAGATATTAATAGCTCAATGAATGTGTTGGAAGAAGATTTAATGAAGTTACAAGAGTTAGCAGAGTTCACAAAAGATGCAACCTATATGGAGAACATAAAAAAGAAAAATAATTTATTAGCTGATATGCTGGGTTTGACAACGAGAGGGGCTACAATTAGATCTCATTTTCAAAATGCATAATTAATGGATGCTCCTTCAAAATTCTTTTTCAGTTTAGAAAAAAAGAATAGTCAGAAAAAATTTAATCATGCCTTGCGGTCTGAAAAGGGGGATTTTGACTAACCCCTTAGATATCAGAAAAAGAGCTGTAGTTTTATAAGGATTTGTACAAACCTGAAATTTTCAGGTTTTTTTTTTTGAAAATTTACCACAGATAACTAAAGATGCTAATGAGAAAATTAGTAAAACCTTGAGCTTAGGTGAACTTGAAGAAGCACTTAAAAAGAAAAGAAAAATGGAAGAGCACCAGGTATTGATGGTTTCACGATTGAATTTTATAAATCTTTTTGGGTAGAAGTGGGTCCAGAATTAGTATCTGTTTTTAATGAGAGTCTGGTAAATGGACAATTGCCAACAAGTTGCCAGAGAGCAATCATCACTTTATTGCCAAAAAAGGAGATTTAAGTGAAATAAAAAACTGGAGACCAGTAAGTTTATTATGTAATGATTATAAAATACTGTCTAAAGCCTTAGTAATTAGACTGGGTGAAGTCATTGAATCTATTATTCATCCAGATCAGTCATATTTTGTACCAGGAAGAAGAATCTTTGATAATGTCTCTTTTATTAGAGATATTTTGAATTGTGGAAGACTTTTTGATTTGGATTTTGGGCTCATATAAGTTGATCAAGACAAGGCTTTTGAGAAGGCTTTTGATAGAATTGAATATATGTATTTATGGAGTGTTTTAAAAGCTTTTGGATTTAGTTCCGATTTCATTTCAATGATAAAAGTTATGTACTGTGGCATTGAGAGTATATTAAAGATTAATGGTGACTTATGCTCTCCATTCAGGGTATATAGGGGTGTCAGACAAGGTTGCGCACTGTCAGGCATGTTATATACCTTAGCCATAGAACCCCTGTTAAATAAATTAGGAAATGATGTGCGTGGATTATATATGCCAAATTGTGCAAATACTTTTAAATTATCAGCGTATGCTGATGATGTCATTATTATAATCAGTGAACCCAATGATGTCAATGTGATGTTAAAGATTTTGGATGATTTTAAAACTCTTTCTTCTGCAAAGGTAAACTGGAAAAAGAGTGAAGCCATTTTAGTTGGAAAATGGTTAAATGGCGAACCAAGGTTTCCTGATGGTCTAAAATGGTCCAGAGATGGTTTTAAATATCTAGGTGTTTTTTTTTAAGAAATGAAAATGTTGTAAAAAAGAATTTAAGGCACTGTTGAAAAAGTAAAAAGGCGACTGGATAAGTGGAGGTTTTTACTTACTAAAATGTCTTTTAAAGGATGTATTCTGATTATTAATAATCTAGTAGCCTCTGCACTTTGGCACTGTTTAGCCTGCATAGATCCTCCAGCTGATGTTCTGATGAAAATCCAGTCAATTTTAATTGATTTTTTTTCTGGGACAAATTGCACATGGTGCCAAAAAGTGTCTTGTATTTGCCAAAAGATGAAGGAGGGCTTGGTTTGGTACACTTGCAGAGCAGAACGGCTGCGTTTCGTCTGCAGTATGTTTAAAGACTTTTAAGGTGCTCTGCAGAGTCAAGTTGGATGAGCGCAGCTTGTGCAATTCTTCGACGTATTGAAGGCTTGGGACTAGACAAAGCTTTATTTTGGTTGGACCTTCAAAGATTAAAACTGTGTGATTCTCCAGTTTTTTATCGTAACCTGTTTAAAGTCTGGTCTTCATTTAAGACAAAAAGGGAAAGTAATACTTCCCTCTTTTGGTTATTACAGGAGCCATTGATTATTGGCTCACGACTGGACTTATCAAGC
This sequence comes from Anabarilius grahami, assembly GCA_003731715.1. Lineage (NCBI taxonomy): Eukaryota > Metazoa > Chordata > Actinopteri > Cypriniformes > Xenocyprididae > Anabarilius > Anabarilius grahami. Next base: position 30,064 of record RJVU01079422.1, read on the forward strand.
AAGATGTCTTTTGCCATACCAGAAAGGACTTTGCGTAATGCCCAGCTGATAACAATCAGCTTCTACATCAAATAGCAGGAACTGCTTTTAAAAATGTGACCATGATTGCTGAGCGGTTAGGATTTAAATCATACTGCATAGTGGCGAAAGCACTTAAAAAATGGAGATCAGCCCTTACTGGCGAAGAAACAGATTTGCTGGATAAGTACTCGAACGGGTCTATTAATTTTGACTGTAAAGACCCTTTTCCAAACTTGAGTATAACCCCCTTTTTCGGTGAGTGTAATGGTATGCTGTTGGATTATAAAGAATTGATGTTTGTGGGTTCAAATTCTTTATGTGGCAAGGATTTGTATAAGAGTTGTGTAAAAGCCTTTAATAAGAAATCTTTGAATAATAAGTGTGACACTCCATGGCGAAGTGTACTTAATCTTGATGTCAATGAGAAACCAGAATGGAGAGCTTTGTAAAAGTCACCATTGGTCAAAAAAAATGGGTATTTACAGTGGAGAGTGTTGTATGGTGCCATCACAGTTAATGCATTTGTTTCTGTGATAAATTCTGATATCACTGAAAATTTTTGTTTTAGTTTGCATAAAGAGACTCTTTTTCATGCTTTCATGCACTGTGAGAGGTTAAAACCTTTATTTGATATCTTAAAGAGAATTTTTAATTCTTTTGATGTGACCTTTACAATGAAAATGTTTATTTGTGGTTTTCGACGTGAAGAAACGTCGACAAAAGTCTCAACTGTTGAACTTCTTATTAGGTCGAGCAAAAATGACACTATGCTACAAGAAAAGAAAAGGTTGAGCAAAATGTTTGTAGTAGGTTCGAAGTTGTTTTTGTTAAATTAGTAAAATCTAGGATTTTGATTGATTATCATTATAATAGATTAATGCATGATCTTGTATCCTTTGAAGCAATTTGGTGTTTAAGTGGAATTCTTTGTGAAATTGTTGGAGAGTTGTATTTTTCTTTTTTGTTGAAATTATTATTATAATTTTTTTAATTGAATTTTAATATTTAATTAGTGTTTGGTAATTTGTTGTATTGGGTTTTGGCATAAAATTGTAATAAAAGGGGTTTTGAAAATCAAAAAATCTCTCTCTCTCTGGATGTTTT
>RJVU01079422.1:31268-44665 GCA_003731715.1 Anabarilius grahami
AGGTTTTCAAATCCCAAAAAAAATAAAAATAAATTCTCTCCGGATCATGATGTCCTTTTGCCAGGACCAAAGCGTGCCTCGGCGCTTCTTCAGCTCGGGCAGAGGACACTTAAGTGTTTTCCGTTGGAATGGAATGGAATGTGAGTTTGTCCATCTCCGAGTATTCTTCCCATGATGATAAAGCAAAAGGGAACTGCTCTGGGCGGTCACTCATGCAGTGAAACACTAGTCAGACCCCCAAAGCATTTATAAAATAATAAAATAAATGTGTCTTTGTGCCCGTGACGTCGACCCGCTCGACTATTGCAGGTGAGAAGGCACGCGTTTATAAGATGCTTCCTAAGATCAGAGAGACGCTTGTGTGCCATCTCTCATCAGAGAGCCATCGCATCATCAGAGGCGTTTCACAGCTAGTCAGGCTGGTACTGCGCTGTACACAATGGTTGTGTTACAGGCATATCAGACTGATCTATGAAAGATTTAAGCACAGCTTTTCATTCAGACCTTGATTACTTGTCTGGTAATTAGCTGCATTTAATTCTGAGGAATTAATAAGTGAAATGGCCATCTATATATATATATAAATTATACAATTATATNGTCCTCCATGACGTTAACTCGTGCCCTCTATATCAACTTATTTGACTATTGTGAGTGCAAGGGCGTGTGATTATACGATGATGCTCCAGTTTGAAGAGACGCTTGCAAGCTATCTCTTCTCTGGAGCTCATCGTCACTTAAAGAGACAGCACTCCCCACCAAGCTATGCATAATAACATCCATACTGGTCGGAAGCCGTTTCAATCAGGGTGTCCGACTGGTACTGCTTTGCACACTATGGCAGTGTTGCAGGTGGACCAGGCTGACCTGCTAAGAAAGGCTCAAAAGCAGACTGTGGCGAGTTGCGCTTCCCCTCGTAAAAACTGGGGACCGGCTCATCACACTCAGCAGCCTCATAATATCTAACACCCGCTTAGATAATTATGCTGATAATATTATTTAAATTTGTTTCAAAGTCAGATTACTTATTATTCCTTCTTAAAGAGGCTGTTTGATTTGATTTAGCCATAAATGTTAATTAATGTATTAACTATCAAACATGTATACTAACATGTAGTTAAGGCTGTTGTTATTCATGCATGAATCAATATGACTCCTGTCGTAGTTAAGTTTAGCTATTCATTGGTTCATGATTAGTTCATACTTTCAGTAATCATTAGTTCATGCTAAATTAAATATTAATTCAGATATTAGTAAATGATTATTAGTTTTTTGGAATTTAATCAAGTGCACAGTCACCATACTTTTTGGTGGAGTAATATTGGATAGACTAATAATAGTAGCTCAGATTTTCTCTCAGAGCAGTACAGTGAATCAATGACTATGTTCACACAGTCAGTTTTTGTCTAAATATCCTGTTCAACAATGTACAGAAGTGTCTCGAATACTGTCTGTGTAAAGGTGCAATGAGAGTCAAGCCTGTATTCTCTTAATAAAACTATAGCAACAATGACCAAAGTCAAAGATGGAGATGTCCATAAAACTGAAAAGTCTCATCACTTTTGACAAAACAAGAGTCCAATTGAGCCGTTAGTTCATCCATCAAATCTTCATTAACCGACAGCAGCTTTTATCTCTGGGAGGAGAGCAAAGCATTTGAGTCGCACATCCTATCAACACAAAATTTACAGGAGCAGCACCGGTGGACAAAACCTTGAGATGACACAAAACTTACATTTCTCTCGATACTGTCCCGGTTAGCAGGTCTCTGGATTCTTCCTTGTCTCTTTGTGTGTGTGTATGTGTGATCACCTGTGTTGCTGGGCAACTCATGATCACTGATTAGCGGTTGGCTTCAGCTGGTGCTGATCAGCTACACTTTATATTGAGTTTGTGGTTGTTCATACTCTGTCGGATCGTTGTGTTGCTTTGTCCAGTGTCACCTGTTCTCCTGTGTGCTGTGCTCCAGTGTTCCTGGCATGTTTGGATTACCTGTCATTGTGGATGCTGCTTGTCATTTGTATATCACGTTTTTCAATGGACTTCTATCTTGGAATTTATTTCAGCTGCCCATTGTAGTCCCTGCGATGACGAGGAAACCATCTGCACCCACAACTTGCCTTGATTTTCTGCTGTTGTTTTTTACAATTCAAACTGTATCACTTCCTACGGAGCAATCCAAAGTGGCGTTGATGATTACCCTATTATCTGGACGTGCTGCTCTGTGGGGGACAGTGGTGTGGGAAAATCAATATCCTTGCTGCTCCTCGTTCCAGTCTTTTGCCGATGAATTAAGGAGAGTGTTTGATTGTGCAGTCTCGGGTCGCGAGGCGGCCCAAGAGTTGGTGGATTTACAACAAGGCAACCGCTTGGTTACTGACTATTCTATTGACAAAATGTATGTACATTGGGGGTCTACAATTTGTCACAAATATAGTACAGTGAGGGAAGTTTTAATCTTCTTCTTCAGTTTGAATATCTCACATTTGGGTTTCAGTCACAAGGTCAAGGAAGGGATAAAAGAAGATCGTAACTGTTGCTCGGTTTCTTTGATTCTCTGCTCTTTTTCTGGGCTTTTTGATGCTTGGCTTTTCTTGGGCACTCTCTAGTCCTCTCTCTCTCTCACTCACTCACTCACTCACTCACTCACACACTCACTCACACACTCACTCACACACTCTCTCTCTCACTCTCTATCTCTCAGGTAACTTTTTACATACATGCTGGGTACGATTAATGGTATATCATTTTATCATCTCATACCTCTCTTTTGTAACTATTTAAAGTGTAACCATAACCATATATTGTCAGTAAACCCTTTCAATTACAAATTATTTTTGCAAACTAGTTCTGATTTGGTATTAACATTAATGTGCTCCCTATTGCAATTCAATATCGTCACACTATAGCAACGCTCTCCCACATATTTTGCTATTACAACTGTGCTTATTTCCGTCGTTGGTATAAGTTGCAGTGGGTGGTAATAGACAAGAAATGTACAGTTTTCTAACATCTTGCTGATAATATCTGTTTAGTCATTCACTGACCCTACAGCCTGAACCCCTGTAGGCGAACCACCCTTACCGGAGATTGGCGGAGAAGCCTTGTTTGTCTTGTGGAGCATCTGGACACTTTGGTACCAACTGCCCGGTAAAAGCCCAAGCCCGTCATTAGACCAGAGGTTATTAAAGGGTGGTGTTTCTCTAGAAAAATCCTCTTCAGCTACTCTCCTCGCAGTCAGACTACAATGGGCCAACACTTTCCACACCTGTCAGGCTTTACTGGACTCGGGAGCGGAGGATAACTTCATCAACGCCTCTTTTGCAGTACTTTTGCCGAAAGTAAAGGCAGGAAAAGAGAGAAAAAAAGTAGCAAAACTTACTAACAGTCCTTGAGAGCCAGCACAGAAATCAGTTTCATTATCTAAGATAGAGAAACAGCAGTCTACTTGTATCAGTTGCGTGCTGAGTTTCGGAGAAGTGCGGCTGCAGTTAGTTGGCTTCTTTCGTTTCCGCGGGAAGATTTGAACTGGACTTGAAAGTTCGTTTTGCTGGAGATGGTGGTCCTGAAAGATGAGCGCGATGGAAGCACGGTCGCCGTGACGTCCAGGAGAGACGTGTGTGAGTGGGGGATGGATGATTCAGGGGCAATAGGTAGACAACCGGGAGACAATCGGGAGACCAAGAAAAAATGTTTGTGGTTGTCTTTTATGGACAAGCAAGTCAACACGCCTCCTTGGTTACAGCAACCAATGGTCAGGGTGCCCTGTTTGGTGGGCAAAACTTCCTTTGTCTTGTCTTGTGGCTTGATTTGCATAATTTATGGAGGTATCAGATCGGATAGTACTTTATTCACAGTACCATTAAAAATAGAACAATGCATTTTACACTGACGTGACATACATTGTTGAATGAGGCTTACGTAGAGCTTTATAATGAAACCACACTTGCCATGTAAGAAAAGCATATAAAAGAAGTTATAGTTTACAGTCAAATGTAATTGTTGGAAATGACACTAGCACAACTACAGTCATTTAAACTAAGTTCAAACACTCGGGATAAATACATGCACTTGACATACACGATGGGTACATTTTGGCACAGTCATATTTTGAGAATAACTGTACATACAATCTCTAAGCATGTTTGTGTGTGTGTTTGTATGTCTGTGTGTGATGTGTATTGGGGGTTTGGCTGGAATGCCTGGGGCCATGTGGTCCGTAACACACAAAGGGGGTGATGCTTTTGAAGTCGTGAGGGAGATGTTCAGGAAACTATCGAAAGAATCATAAAACGTGTCCAGTAGGCTGTTAATGTCCGCCAGGCCGGAGCCAATGCAAGATTTACAAACACAGTTCAGCAGGCTAAAAGCATTCTGAAAATTCCAAAGTTGTTTGGCTAAGACTGATTCTTGTGCAGACGCTACACCTGTGTTCACACTTCCTCACCCCATCTCGGTTCATGCACTCAGCGGTCAAGTCCTGCCATCAGTCACCCGAAGTACTGGTCCTATCAAGCTCATCACATCTGGTAATCACACTGAGTAAATTCGTCTACTGTTAATTGATTCACCACTGATTCCCGTGGTCCTAGGACACCCTTGGCTTTCCAGTCATAATCCTCACATTAATTGGCAACTGAACACTGTTTGCCTTTGGAGCAATAATTGTCATGCATCTTGTTTGTTGTCTACTAAAGAGAAGCAGTCATGCGTCTTGTTTGTTGTCTACTAGAGAGAAGCAGTCAAGCAACAGGAGGATCTACATACTGTAAGTGTTTTTTGTGTTCTTTCTAGTTTGATTTTAGTGCTGTATCGTTGCTAGGAAGTTTGTTTACTGTATTCACGTGGCAAGGTGCATTTCTTCTCGTTTCGATCCAAGTCAGTAAGGCGTGGCCTGCTGAACTAACTAACGTTGTATCAAGTTGGTAAAACTGTGTAGTATACTGCAGCAGCGGACGTGGCAGCCCTCTTGTGAATCCCTCATTGTGTGAAGACCGAAGAGTGTAAAGACCAGCAACTCTACCTGTGCGACTCCACCGAGCAAGGACACCGACAAGGCACTTGAGTATTGCTCTTCACTTTTTTCTTCCTCTTTTATACAGTGTGTTCTTGTCAGTCTATCTTGTGACCGGTTTTAGATATGTGCTTCCAAATTCCCACTATTACTAACACTCGTAAATCGCGTGCTACACGTTGGAGGCAGTGCAATCATAACAACCTGCGTATTTTACCCATGTCATCTAGTACATCACTTTCTATTTCTATTGGTCTCTGAAATTGTCAATCTGCTGTAAACAAAGCAGACTTCATTACATCTATTGCTACTCATTCAGGTCTCCATCTCATGGCTCTGACTGAGACATAGATCAAACCAGAGGACACTGCCACACCAGCAGCCCTCTCCTCTAATTTCACTTTCTCTCACACCCTATGCCAGATTGGGAGGGGTGGTGGTACTTTTCTGCTTATGTCCAGTGAATGGAAGTTCAATCCTTTACCATCTCTCTGTGACAACAGCTCATTTGAATCACGTTCAATTACCATCACCTACCCTGCTCAAATCCATGTTGTAGTTGTTTATCGTCCCCCAGGTCAGCTAGGTAAATTCTTGGAGGAGTTAGATGTGTTACTCTCATCCTTCCCTGAGGATCCATCTAGACAAACCTCAGACTGCTGACTTCCACACTCTGCTTGCCTCATCTGATCTCAAGCGAGTGGCTACTTTAGCTACCCACAAATCAGGTAACCAGTTGGACCTCATCTACACATGCTGTCGCTCCCCCGAAAATACACTGGTTACTCCAATATACACTTCAGACCATTTCCTCATCACTTTTAATCTCAACCTGACCCCTAACTCAACACACACTCCACCATATTACTTTTTTTGGTGAAACATACGCTCGCTCTCACCATCCCACCAATCCTCTTTGGTCTCATCCACACATCCTCCCCCTAATCAGTTCTCATCACTGGACATTAACAATGCTACTGACACTCTTTGCACCACTCTAACATCTTGCTTAGATGACTTCTGCTCCCTTTCATTCAGACCAGCCCGCGCCACCCTCTCTGCCTCCTGGCTATCCGATGCTCTCTGTGAGCATCGGTCTAGACTCAGGGCTGCAGAGAGGAAGTGGCGCAAATCTAAAGATCCTACTGACCTTAGCTTATATCAGTTACTCCTTTCTTCTTTCTCTACAAATGTCTCCAATGCTAAAACCACATACTATCACAATAAAATTAACAATTCTACTGATTCCCGCACACTTTTCAAAACCTTCTCTTCTTTGCCCTCCTCCCCTCCCTCCCACATCAGCTCTTACAGCTGATGACTTTGCCACATTTTTCACGCATAAAATAACAACCATCAGTGGCTAATTCTCCACACCACACACTAACAATAACATTTTAATGGAAAACACACAAATTCTCCCCTCCTTCTCCATGCTCTTTCAAACTCATCCTTTCCAATCACCCTACTACCTGTCCACCAGACCCTATCCCCACTCATCTTCTTCAGGCCATCTCCTCCTCAATTGTACCTGCACTCACTCACATTATCAATTCTTCTCTTAACACTGGTACATTTCCCATAGCTTTTAAGCCGGCTAGGATTACCCTGCTGCTTAAAAAACCCACTCTGAATCCAGCACTTTTAGAAACCTACAGACCAGTATCCCTTCTTCCTTTCATTGCAAAGACACTTGAGAGAGTTGTGTTCAACCAACTGTCTACTTATCTCACACAGAACAACCTCCTTGACAACCACCAGTCTGGCTTCAAGAGTGGCCACTCAACTGAGACTGGCACGAGCAACTTCAAAATCATCAGTACTCATCTTGCTGGATCTGTCTGCTGTTTCTGACACCATTAACCACCAGATCCTCCTGTCAACCCTCATGTCGAAGGGCATCTCAGAAACCGCACTCCAGTGGTTCAAGTCTTACCTCTCAGGTAGGTCCTTCAGGGTATCTTGGAGAGGTGAGGTGTCTATGTCACATCATCTTGCTACTGGGGTACCTCAGGGCTCTGTGCTTGGACCACTTCTCTTCTCCTTCTGCATGTCATCACTAGGATCTGTCATTCAGGAACATGGTTTTTCCTATCACTGTTATGCTGATGACACACAACTCTACCTCTCATTCAAACCAGTTGATCCGGCGGTTGCTGGTCGCATCGCAGCCTGCCTGACAGCCATTTCTGCCTGGATGAAGGACCACCACCTTCAACTCAACCTTGCAAAACCAGAACTGCTTGTGGTCGGTGCCAACCCAACACTTCATCATAACCTTTCAATTCAACTTGGGTCGTCAACCATTACTGCTTCCAGGACAGCCAGGAACCCTGGAGTGGCGATGGATGATTGTTTAAGCTTCACAGATCATATTGCTACAACGGCCCGGTCCTGCAGATTTGCCTTGTACAACATCAGGAAGATTAGACCTTTCCTGTCGGAGCATTCCACACAAATTCTTGTCCAAGCTCTTGTTCTATCCAGACTGGACTATTGTAATGCTCTCTTGGCTGGCCTTCCAGCATGCACTGTCAAGCCTCTACAACTGATCCAGAATGCTGCAGCAAGACTGGTCTTTAACGAACCGAAGAGAGCGCATGTCACACCTCTCTTCATCAGTTTGCATTGGCTGCCAATAGCTGCTTGCATCCAATTCAAGGCTCTGATGTTTGCCTACAGAACAACCACTGGCTTTGCACCGCTATACTTTAACTCACTACTTTAGACTTATGCACCCTCCAGAAACTTGCATTTCGCAAGTGAACGGCGCCTTGTGGTGCAATTACAAAGGGGCACAAAATCACTCTCTCGGACCTTCTCCGGGTCTGTTCCTGGCTGGTGGAATGACCTACCACGCTCTATCCGAGCAGCTGAGTCTTTAGCCATTTTCAAAAAAATGCTAAAGACATATCTTTTTCATCAACACTTGACCCAGTAATAGTAGCACTTTTTATCTATCTTGTTCTTTTTTTTTTTATTTCTATTCTTTTAACATCTATTTGTGTATTAAAAAAAATAAATTTCCTTGCTACGAGCACTTTACTGATGAAACTGTGACTTCACACAGCACTGTTGTACTCATGTTGATTTGATTTGCTTCTAATATTTTCATTTGTAAGTAGCTTTGGAGAAAAGTGTCTGCTAAATGACTAAATGTAAATTGATGAGAGAGCCAATCGAGAGAAGGGTATGGAGGATTGAGAAAGGAAATGCCTGAATAAAAGAGGAAGTGGAAGGAGCAGCGACAGGTAGTGACATGTTGAGTTGCAGTGAGTGGGTGACCAACAATAGAGGCTGCTAAGTCGGGTCGCGGGGCGTTTGAATTACGTGCACGCTAGTTTGTTAAGATCAGTACAGCACTGAAAGAGGAATTATGTACCTGCTGCTTTGATGGATCTTCTTAGCATGGACGACCGCAAGTGCTGGGTCCTATCGCTTCTGTGAGTGTCTGCTGAGGTTGTTTGATCCTTTGTCTCTGACGCCATCTGCAGAGCGTTGCCTGAACTACGCACTGGCATTCTATCTCAGGTCTTCAGTTCATTGGACAAAGAGGGATTAATTGCCGCACTGTCGTATCGCCTCACCGATGTTGGGTTTTTGTTTTCTTTTTGGGGTAAACGTTTGATTCTGAACTCTTTTTTTATATATATATATTGATTATTGAAACTTTGTTGGTTTGATTATTGAAATTATTGAAGTGTTTTGCCAATCTTTTTTTGTTTTGTTTTGTTTTTTCATTTTGATTTTGAGAAACAAACTCTTACCCCCATGGATTAATAATTACATGACATTACATGAATTACATCACCACATCAAAGGACTTTCTTGTATTTGTGTATTTGCAGTGATCCTCTGTGTGAAAAGTGTCTTTTCCCATTCTGATATTGAACATTACAATTTGATGAGATTGAATCTTTTGTGTGGGATGTATTTTTGTTGTGAGTTCCATTACATTACTTTGACATCTAATTGTGTGTAACTGGTGGTTTGAGTTATCCTGGGTTAAACGGTTAATTTAATTTGGTAGATTTAAGTCTGTCTGGCACCCGAATTGGCAAAGATTATTTTGAGGAATTCATTTTTAATTAAATTTTAATAGTTAGGGTACCACCGTTGCAATATATATATTAGGTAACACTTTACTTGAAGGGGTGTGCATGAGCCTGACATGACACATGTCATGAATATGAAGGGGTCATGTCAGTCTTAGGCACACCCCATCAAGTAAAGTATTACCATATATTATATACAGTGGTGTGAAAAAGTGCTTGCCCCCTTCCTGATTTTTTTATTTTTTTGCATGTTTGTCACACTTTAATGTTTCAGATCATCAAACAAATTTAAATATGAATCAAAGATGAACACGCAGTTTTTATTATGAAAGGAAAACAAAATCCAAACCCACATGGCCCTGTGCGAAAAAGTGCTTGCCCCCTAAACCTAATAACTGGTTGTGCCTGTGGTGGTTTGCGATAACTTGCAATGAGTCTGTTACAGCACTGTGGAGGAATTTTGGCCGAGTCATCTTTGCAGAATTGTTGTAATTCAGCCATATTGGAGCATGAACTGCCTTTTAAGGTCATGCCAATAGGGTTGAGGTCAGAACTTTGACTAGGCCACTAGTCAACTTTGACTAGGCTTAGTGCACAGTAGGTTGATATTCAGTAGGAGTGGTCATGAGTTAGTCTGCTTTTGGTAAATATTTGTATTTCAATTTATCATCGTCAGAGTAAATTATTGTGTTTGTGGAGGTTGCACAAACTCCAGCCTGTCAGGCACTAGTGTAGCCAGAAGAGACTCTGGGTGTGCATCAGAAAAACTGGGTATTGTCAGATTATTTTGCAAAAAACCCTGACTCTGCGTATCATTAACATTACAGAATAGATTGGGCTGATGTGTAAAACTATACTCAGGCTCGCTACAACAAATGGTAACACGTTGCAGGCTAATAGAGATGTGAAAAGAAACCCACAAGACCTGAGAAAACAGTATAATGATTTAGCATCATTTGATAATTGTCATTGTCAAAACCCTCTATACTCCTATTGTAAATGTGGAGGTCATTTGGACAATTAATGAATAATGAGCATGACTCTAACACATGTTTAGCTGAACCCAGCCAGAAACACATGTAGGTAAATAAAAAACATCAAACTCTGCAGTGTGCAACCAACTGTCGGTCCTCACAGCAGCATTAACACTAATTAACGAAAACTTATGGCCATGAGAGCATACAAAAACCATTCAATCATCTCAGTACCGATTTCAGAAAGTGCCACAACATCAATGAGCTGTCCACACTGCATTGAGTCTCCTATTTACACTCCTGTAGTTAACAAACACCTCAGCCTTTTAAGCAGTGAGTGATTTCTGTAGGGCTGCAACTAACGATTATTTTGATAATCGATTAGTTTGCCGGTTATTTTTTTGATTAATCGGATTTTAAAAAATCACTATTTTTAACTTTATTTTATTGACAAAAACCACACTATTGCACATCCTGCCCAATGTGCCAGTTGAATGCAGAAGTTTTCTGTACACGGTGGGCAGACCCGTTGTCGATGATTTTCATTATTGATTATTATCGATTATTATTGATTTGATCAAATAGTTGTTGCAGCCCCAGATTTCTGACTGATAATAAACACCTCTCTGATGGCCACCGCTCAGGATCAACAAACATGTCCGTTAGCCACACCGCCCACCGCTGCAAAACACACCACATACGAAAATACCTGATGTTATCCAGAGCACAAACAAAGATACCCATTGGAGTGTTTGCCAAAATGATATATTAAAGCATCAACTGTGGTGCTCATGCTTTCATTTGAGAAATACATGGAAACTGCCTTGGCACATTCTAGGTAAGTTGAAATGATCATTCTACGTGACAGCAGTGAATCTACTAATAAGATGACGATAACATATCCAACACTGGCATAAGTCGCTGTTCGTTCTGTAGTTATGAAATAGTATATGCCCAATATAATTCTCCCGAATACAGCTGCTTGCCTACTTCGTATGTAAATAAGGTGAATATATTGTTTGCGTTTTAATTCATAATTCACATTGCATGATCAACTCACCCCAACATTTGCTAGCATTCTATTGCTGTTGATATTCATTACATTGCAATCAGAATTTATCCATGCTGCTGCTGCTGTACAAAAATACTAGGAATTGCTGCAGCTCCGTTAGATATGTGAATACAAAAGCGAAGCTCAGCAAGCTTGTCTCTATATCCTTATGCAACATTGCATATTCGCTAGCTGTTAATATGCCAAGTAATTTTAATGCTCTTAGCATTAAAAGAAGACTGTTGTCGTGACATGAGGAATTGATAGAGCAGACTATGCAAAATGCATAGTGATATAGCATAAAAATCTGTGTATTTATCTTAGATGTTGAATTTCAGATGATTTCTGAAAGTGCACAGCACTGCGAAGGCCAATGCTACTCATGTATTTGAAGGTTGAGCACGCAAGCTCATTCTCTACTGATACAGCAGGAACCTATCATTGTGAACAGAATTCTACAAAACTTGAGTGAAAACACCAAATGATAATGCAGTGGGATAAAATAGCTTCTCTTCCCCGTCTCGTTTACGTATGTAACCCTCATTCCCTTTCAGACGGTCACTATCTATGTCTCGTTGTGACAGACGAATTGGGCCAATCTACTTTAAGTGTAACTAAAACGAGCCAATGCACATTGGCATGCGATAAGTGCATCAGCTGTACGGTCCTTCAGCGCAGGTATAATAAGCAGCATGTGTATCACATACTTCAGGTTTTCGCTGAGGAGCCAAGCCGAAGTTGGTGACCCACCAACCCAGCAGCGGTACAGCAGCTGTGGTGACGGAACGAGACGTCTATGTTTGCTCCTTCAGGGAAACGTTACATACATAACGTTACATACGTAACTGAGACATTCCCTTTCAGGTGGTCACCCTCAATGTCTCATTGTGACTGAAGAATTGGGATCCCTACCAAAGCGCCACAGGTGCTGTCACCCTCCAGTGCCTACTGAGCCCTTTGTACCCTTGAGAGGTGGGACAGGGCTTATGCAGAGAAATGCATAAATAGGAACCTTGGGCATGTAGCCAGGGGTCTCAGTACTATGTGGGTGTCGCCCGGCCCGAACTCTAGGCACGATTCGTCAACCGAAAATGCCTGCAGGTCCCCTGCCCTCTTGATGGAGGTTAATGCAACCAGAAGCAAAGTCTTCATGGTTAGAATCCTTAGGTCAACTGATTGCAAAGGCTCAAAGGGGACAATCTGAAGTGCTCTGAGCACCAGAGTGAGGTCCCAAGAGGGTATGGAGGGAGGTAGAGGAGGATTTAACCATCTGGGCCCCCTGACGACCAGGTCATGCTTCCCCAAACGACCTGCCTTCTATGGGGTTGAGATAAGCAGAAGTTGCAGCAGCATAGACTTTGAGGGTGGAGGAAGACAGCCTTTGTTCCAACACATGCTGCAGGAACACTGATCGAACACTTCCGGGGGTCTTCTTGGCGAGAAGAACACCACTCGATGAACAGGTTCCACTTCAGAGCATAAACTTATCTTGTAGACTGTGCTTGTGCTTAAATGATGGTGATAAGCACCTCTGGGGGTAAGTCACCTAGAACCTCCGTGTCCCATCCAGGGACTAGACATGGTGTTTCCAGAGGACTGGACACAGGTGCAATAGGGTGCCTCCTCTCTGAGAAAGATCCTTCCTCAGAGGAATCGGCCAAGAAGGGGCTGCCGCGAGGGGCATTCGTTCTGGGAACCAGGTCCGGTTGGGCCAGTAGGGCACAACTAGAAAGACCTGCTTCTCGCTCTCCATGACCTTGAACAGAGTGTGTGCAAGAAGGCTTACTGGAGGAAACGCATATTTGCGTAGACCCAGGGGCCAGCTGTGTGCCAGTGCATCTGTGCCGAGTGTTCCACCGGTCAGGGAATAAAACAACTGGAAGTGGGTGGTTCCTGGAGAGGCATACAGGACTATTGTGCCGCTCCGAAACACCGCCAAATCAACTAGACGACCTGGGGATGTCTCCATTATCCTGGGAGAGCAGCTCGTTGGCCACACAGTTGCACATGCCAGGAATGTGAATGGACTGATTGGAGTGTTTTTGAAGCTGCTGCCAGCGATCTGGACGAGCTCACAGAGACTGTTACATCATATATCAGTTTCTGTGAGGATTTGTGCATTCCTACAAAGACTCATTTCACTTACAACAATGACAAACCCTGGTTCACTGCAAAACTCAGCCAGCTCCGTCAGGCCAAAGAAGATGCTCGCAGAAAAGGGGACAGAGTCTTGTACAAACAGGCCAAATACACACTGGAAAAGGAGATTAGAGTGGCAAAGAGGAATTATTCTGATAAACTTC
>RJVU01079422.1:58205-76702 GCA_003731715.1 Anabarilius grahami
ACTGTATTTTTAATTAAATAAATGTAGCCTTGGTGAGCAGATGAAACTTCTTTTAAAAACATTAAAAATCTTAGTGGTTCCAAACTTTTGGACTGTACTGTATATATATAGTATATAATATAATATAATAGTATTATTATATAATTTGGATTTGTCTATGCAAGTTTTTTCGACTCTTATTGTTCGAGTTCCCATTCACTCACATTATTTGACTGACAGACTGCAACGGTTCGAGTTAAAAATCATCATTTGTGTTCTACTGAAGAAACAAAGTCACCTACATCTTGAATGCCCTGGGGGTAAGCAGATAAACATCCAATTTTCATTTTTGGGTGAACTATCCCTTTAACAATTAAATGAATTCACAAGTCTAACTCAAAATGAGATGAGATTGGCAGATCTTCAGAGCTTGAGTGTGTGCGACTGATGACACTAAAACTTAAAGTATTAGTTCCCCTCAATTAAAATTTCCTGCATGCGTGACCTTTCAACCGTGATTAAAGTTGCTCTAAGTGATGTCACACGTTTTTAGGCCAAAACATTTTTAGTCACATACAGCAAACATCTCCTCACTATCCGCTAGCTGCCTGTCCCCTGAACACACTGTAAAAAAACGCGGTCTCTGTAGTCGCCGCAAGCTCCAAAAACGGCAACAAAAACAAACTGGTCCAGCCTGGACCACGAAACATAATAAACATGCTCCTGCCAATAACCGACAAGAATGATCTTAAATGCGCGTTCATGACTGTTTCAGGAAGCACGGAGGGGAGGGGGAGGAGGAGGAGGAGGAGGAGGGAGGGTCTAGCTAGCCTCTGTTTTGTATGACAACACTTCGAACATCAACAGGAAGTTACTCCACCCAGGATCGCTTAGTGAACCTTTAAGTAATGCATGGAGAATTTCAGAGCAGTGCAAGATATATATATACATATGGTCAGAAAAATGTCAGCAAAAAATGCCTTTTATTTCTAAATTATGACAATTTTGGATGTAAAATGCATACTAACATTATAAATGCACCTCAGGAAACATTATAAAACAATAAACCAATGCAGTTCATGACCCCTTTAAAGGGAACCCCTGGTGTTAAGACTTGAATGGCTTAAAAGAACACTCAATTTTTTTTGAAAATAAAAAACATTTTTTCCAACTCCCCTATAGCTTAGCATAGTTCATTGAATCTGATTAGACCGTTAGCATCTCGCTCAAAAATGAGCAAAGAGTTTCAATATTTTTCCTATTTAAAACTTGACTCTTCTGTAGTTACATTGTGTACTAAGGCCAATGGAAAATGAAATGTTGCGATTTTCTAGGCCGATATGGCTAGGAACTATAGGCGTACTCTCATTTGGCAAGCCCTGGTGCCTTTGAGGCTTTTAGTAGACCACAGCAGAAAGAGCGTATAGTTGCCGATGGATATAAATGTATGCTTTAACCAAATATTGTGCCTGTCGTGGAGACTGACGAAGGTGAGTCTATAACACATCTCTATTGAGACAGACTGCCTTAAAGCTCACGTGCGCTGTGATGCATGATATATGTGATCACATGAAAGGTAGCATTTTCACAGCATGTTTAACTGTGTGTAATGCATTCAGGTGATCGGACGATTTTAACAAGTCAATCGAACAGTAGTTCCAATAGCCTCAGAGACACATCTTCGATGTATTCATTCTCACTAATTTTGTGCTCTGGCTCAAATTGAAAAGGCTGGTCAGGTTTTAAAAGGAACCCCGCGGATATTAAGACCTGTATGCATTATTAGATTACTGTTGCACCAAAACATACAGATAAAAAGCCTCAGTCATCAGGGCTAAAGTGAAGAGAACAAAGACACAGTTAGGAAGTTTTATCCGTCCACATTCTGCACAACTTCCTATTCTTTTCTCCTCTTATCACTAGTAAAGCAGTGAAGACTTACATCGCTTCTCTTGTGGCTCATTGACTGAAAATTACAACCAAAAGCTGCACAATGGGGCATCGTATGTTATATTCCGAGTTGTGGTGCAGTAAAAATAGCAATAGTGTCTGTAGAGCAGTGAGTGCATTAACATTAACAAATTGAGAACAAAGTGTAACAACAATAATAATTTGCACGGTTTTATGTTATATGAGCTGAATAATCATTAGATTTAATCACCATTGGTAGCACAATTTATTGTAATGCTTTTTTTTTGAGTTGGTCATAACAAAAGTGGCAGATTTGTTACTTGTTCAGGTTACATTTTCCGTTGAAAATTCTTATTTTGGTCATACTTGCAAGACTACAATCTGTGATTCTGAAGTACAGTATCCACTGGTGCGGTGACTGACAGCAAACATTAGATTCATCTGCGCTGAGGAGCCGTGCCGATGCACAACCCACGTAAAGATGATATAGTAATTCTGCAAATAACTGCAATTGCAGGTTTCAAAAAGAGATGGCGACAAAGAGGCAAAACTTACGGACTGCAGCTTTAAGTACTGTGTCAATTCTACATGGTATGTAAGACTCTCTCGCTCTTGCTCTCTTTGCATGTGTGAGAGAAACACTGTGCACTCTCAGCTAAGCAGTTTACAGTTTGCGGTGCGTCAAATACGCTGCGCATCCATTGAGTTGAATTGAAATAGTGCATACAGACCACTCGACGGTGAGTGAAAATCTCAAGCGCTCAGTCAGAGTGTTCAGGATGATTTAAAGAGAATGAAAATATTTATGTGCTAACGCATCACTGGCGAGTGAAATCTAACAATTTATTAGCCAATAGCTAATGATAGACAACATTTTGTCGCCTAGCATGAACATTTTGTCACATATGCGAATTGTAGAGGGTTGACAAGCAATGATTGTCAGTAACAAATGATAAAAATAGGTGATGGTAACATTCCAAAGAAGCTTCAGAATTTATTGTCAATACATATACCACCCTGGCCAATTACATTAACAATATGAGACCTTATTGAGATTATGAGACCGCAGCTAAGGGACACTTAATGCGGTAATGATGATGAGAAAACAGCCCTTTTAACAACAGAGAAATCTCTTTCTTTTATTAATTTAACTTTGATTGCAGTATATTGCAATATATATATAAAACAAAAATCTGAATTTAAATACCTTTCTTTACTCAGGAAACTTGGTGGTCCATCTTTGAACAATATTGGTCGATCCAGTGACTGGTCGCTTTTCAGAGATGTGCATGAAGGTGCTGGAGATGTTGCGCTATTTGATCTCAGCCTTTGACAAGAAGAAAAAGTTACTTTTAACGGGCAGGTAAAGAAAGAAACAAATTCAAACAAGTCAAGATATATGAAATATACTTCAATATAATTACTAAATAAATGGTTAAAATAATTAAAAGATATCTCTCATTCAAACAGAAGAGCAAATGCTAAATGAGACATTAATTATAATTGGTTTATGGCAGAGGTATCAAACTAAAGCCGTTTTCGAAATCGCCCCCTTTACCCTCATTCACTATTCCCTACATTAGTCCACTTGAAGGAATAAATGAAAACAACTGAGCTTAATCAGACACTGAGTGTGCCGGAAGAGTTGCAGCTTTTGCATAGTTTGTGCTTGCTGTTTAATAATCATTTGAAACTTAGCAAACTGGCAGCTCCAGTAGTAATGAAAACATTCATCTTGAACTCTGTCATGGAAACTGTGTACAAACCTTGATTAAACAATTTAATAATCAATTAAAAAGGAATGTATACCTGCATCATATTACACTGTACTGGACCATTGGTTTGGAAAATGTATGGATGATTCAGCTGCGGGCGCCATCTTTTTGGAGAGACGTGAGCGAGCCTCACAGTGCATTATGGGTATTCTCTAGCCATTGAGTGTACATTGGCTGTACACTCATTATTGCAGTGCATTATGGGGTTGAACGAGTGAACCTAATATCGTCCACTATGGTTTCGGACACCACTACAAATGACTCTCCCCTCAAATAATGGCCATTTTGGTATGGGGGCAGCGATTTCGGACACAGCATAAGTTTCCGGGGGGCCACTGTCCAGCAGATTTTAGCTCCAACCCTAATTAAATTCACCTGAACCAGCTAATTAAGGTCTTCAGGATTAATAAAAACTTCCAGGCAGGTGTTTTGGAGCTGGTTTGAGCTAGACTCTGCAGGACAGTGGCCCTTTCAGAAGCAGAGTTTTACATGTCGTTTATGGGTTGATTGTTAAATTAAAAGTTATAAGACTGAACATGTTCTGTAATTGTTGTTATGATAAACAAAAAGCAATAGTCTGATAATTGCAGTTTGCTTATTAAATATTAAAAATGACTCAGATATTCATCAATATTTAACCCACTGTAACCCACCTTAAACTCTCTGCGGCATCTTTGAACAGTATCGGCCGATCCAGTGACTGGTCACTTTGTAGAGATGTACAAGAAGGTGCTGGAGATGTTGTTTTATTTGGTCTCAGCCTTTGATAAAAGGACAAATTTTGTTAATATTAGAAGAAATATTCCTCTTAATAAAAAAAAGAGTGGTCTGTTACCCACCACTCTGCACATTTTGCACACACAAAATCCTTACAGTGCACTGAAAAGTTAGTTCCCTAAAAAGTCCAACAATGCACCATGAAAACCAGAGAGCATCAATGCTCACTATGTTCCCTTAAAGGGGTCATGAATTGAGAAATCAAATTTTCCTTGAGCTTTTGACATATAGCAGGTCATCATACTACAAGAATATACTGTAAGTTTCAGAACTTAAAGCTTCCTTGTTAGTCCAAAAACAGCTTTTATTTAAACCAAGCCCAGATTACGGCTAGTAGTGGAACGTGACTATTAGATAGGTGAAAGACCATATCTGCAGAAGAAGATCAACACCTACTTCTACCTCATTACCACTGTAGCACCACCCACTGATTTGCTCATGACAAGTAGTAGGCAAATAACAGACGTGACGCTAACACTGGATTATCACTAAGTGATAAACTTGCGTATGAAAGTTGTGCAGTTCCAGGTTATGGAAAAAAAGTAGTCGCACTGGACTTGCAGAAAGACTGAAATTTAAAAAAAACAATGCTGTGCCTTCTATATTGGATCTGACAGGAACAGCGCAACACACTTATGCAAGTTGAAAAGTTTTTACAGTGTCACTATTGCTTTTGCTACAGATCGTTTGACATGTGGATATCATGGATTATGTGTACAGGTCTAGCCAAAATCACCAGTGAAAAGTGATTTCTGATGATTCATATACATTCAGATGTCAAAATCATTTATTGTCAGTAAATAGTGACTAAACGGTTATCTTCACATTGTTTCTCTTAGTAGGATGAAATTTATTATTATGTTATTTAAACGGTGATTAAATTACATATAGAAAGCAATCAAAGAACGTTCCCCTTACAACCGCTTGAGCTGTCAATCAAACAGCACGAGGTTATCAGTGACTGAGTTCTGGATTCTCCCTAAAACTCCCGTTAGAATCAATGAATCTCTTATTTACATTATTATGTTTGCACTGTTAGTTATGATGAAAGCATTCGTTAGTGTGCGGAAATCGAGTTACAATGACGAGATCACTGCATTCATGTACTCAACGTGTCTATGATCAGCTACATGCTAATCATTGTAACCTTTCATGCCATGATCTTTCATCATAATCGCGCTCGCAGAGGCAAGATGTGTTTTATCGTCTCCATCTGTTTCTTGACTCTCGCGAACTGCTGTGCAAAGTCCTTGACAGTGTCACATAACAGGTCACCTTGGGAGACGTGGGTGTCAAGAAAGCACACTTTCTTGGCATCCCGCATCTCCGTCAAGTTAAGTCATAGGTGGCGCTCCTGGACCACGAGTGTGAACATTGCCCGACCCAGAGCCAGTGCCATGACTTTCGTAGCAGAAAAAGGTGCTTTCCAAGATTTCAATAGCTCCTTGTGCACCTCCGGGAAGAAATGAACTAAGGCAGAGCATGACAGTGCATCGCTCTGAGACCCTAAGAACCAATTGTCCAGCCACGAGTGCTTGGGGCAGGGTGTAGCAGTCCACTCCAATGCAATGCTCACTGCAGCCTGGGAGAGCATGGCTGCCAACCCGAGGGTGAAGACTCAGATGAGTCTGCAGCTTTTGATTCCACAATTCATAATTAATCTATCTCGCGAGCCCCAAATAAGAAATTAAACTCACCCTGGGCCGAACCGCCAAACTCATCCAGAAAATCAACTGGAGGACACAATTGTGCAGAGGAATGGGAGGTCCACAGGGATTCACCCGGTGGAAACACCACCATTTCAACCCCATGCTCACCCTCAGAGCAAAACACGAAGGCCTCATATCAGAAGGTAGAAGGTACAGGACAAGAAGCATCTGAGGTGACTCTCAAGTCTTTTGAAAAAGAACGAGAACCACAAGTGCAGTGTGCCCATGGCCATGTTCTCACAGTGAGAACATGAACCATCCACAAAGGCTGTCTCAGCATGGGCACGGACCATCCACTTGTTAAAGTCCCTGTAAAGCTATATTAAAGAATGTGTTCTGAGTTTGTCACACCACAGAAAAATGTGTTTTTAACCACCAAGCCAAATTTGAATGATTGAAAAAAAAAAATCACCAAGTATATGAAATAAGTTATCAAAATCGTGAAAAAAGAATCAGTATTCTCTGCTCTCAAGCGCTGGGGTCGTGTACGCTGTCGGCGCTGAAACCACACCCATTCACGAGAGCTGCTGTCTCAACATACTTGTCTAATGAGTCAAACATACTGATGCATATAAACAAAAGAATCACGTTAGAAAGTTGCAAAATTTAGTAGAGTTACTGTGGACTACCTACTAATTATAACATAAGCACACAAGGCAATTTACACTCATTGGTGGGCACATACTGCCGACTGTTGTCGACAGATGTCGTCGCCCCGAGACAGGAGGATGAAGGCCAGGACAGACTCTGTCTGGTCCCATATCATCAGCTGTCAGTGTGATAGAAGGAGGATGAAGGCCGAGGCGGAAGATATAGTCTGTTCAGCCCCATTCACCAATAACAGCGAATTATCAGTGAATCCCAGTTGTCTCTGATGAAAGTTTGTAAAACTATCCAGTGTAGAACGATCACTGCAGAAACAATATTAATCCACCCCTTCTTCATATCATTGTTTTTAGGAAATTTAAATAAGGAGACCTAGCTGTTTCGTAAATTATCGCAACCAGGTAATATGTCAAATTTGCCTCTAAAAGTATTTAAAATGTAGATTATAGAGTTTCACTCTGACTGTGAAACTGTTGGGTTTTGCATTTGCATGTTTAGATCTTTCTGACCAGTTTTAGCAAGTTTAGTTTAAATCTCAAATTAGATCAAATTTATTAATTGTGTTACATACAACTGTATCAACCATGCTGATTATCTAAAAAGTTAACATGCTAATTTACTCAGCCTAAAATTATTGCTTTATTTTATCAAAAAGACAAGCATGTAAATTATACCTTTTATTCATCATAATAATCTGTGTACCATCTTTGAACAGTATTGGTCGATCTAGTGACTGGTCACTTTTCAGAGATGTAGAAGAAGGTGCTGGAGATGTTGCTTCATCTGGTCTTAGCCTTTTGGGGGAAAGAAAGAACTTATGCAAAAAATACTGTGCAAGATAATAGGCATGCAAACTCATATAATGATGACTTTTACATTTATACCAAAATGTGTAACTTATATCTCCCACCAGAAATGTTACAGCCAAATTTTAAATGCTCACACCTTTCATTCCTAAGAAAACTCTGAGTTCCATCTTTGAACAGTATTGGTCGATCCATTGACTGCTCACTTTGTAGAGATGTACATGAAGGTGCTGGAGATGTTGTTTGATCTCGTCTCATTCTTGGGGAGAACAAGAGAAATGATGTTAAAATACTGTGCAAGATAAGAGGCATGCAAATGGAATTTAATAATCACAACCTTCCACTAGTTCCAATAATGTGTTCCATGCTTTTATTATTTATTTCCTTTCTATAAGTACATATATAACCACACTTATGGAATGGATATTCTGGACTATATTCAAAAGCAACTGCAAATTGGAATCGCAATCCCCTTTGCGCCTGCATTTCCAATGCAGTGTGTAAATTTTAGCGGCATCTTGGTTAAGTTGTGAACTGCAAACATCGGCAGCTCACCCATCCTTTTCAAAGCAAAACAGAAGCTACGGTGGCCGTCTGGCCGACACAAGAAAGATGTCGTCGTCTGAGATGGCAGAGAGTACGTTAGCCAGTCAAGCAATGAGATTTCTTCTTACTTCTAACAAAGAGCAGTCTCTGCTTCTAATAAACCAGACGACTGCCTCTAAAAACACAAACGATTTAGAAGAACAACAACATAGGGATGAAATGCGCTCTGTAGAGTGTTTGTGCGTTTAGAGCAGCTGTAGAAACATGCAAAATGCAAGTCATTGACATTGAGGGGGGATAGAATTGCACATTGCACCTTTAACACAGTCAACTGTCAATCAGTCTTGAAGGTGGGGTTTATTGATATACTCGGAAAGTATGCCACACCCTCTAGTGGTGGAAAACAAAGCACCGTTTTCATTGCTATTCATTCCTATTCATAGTTTTCAGTTCTGTGTTTGTTATTTAATGTGCGTGTCTACATGGTGTCTTTGTCAGTTCGTTGCAGGCTGTTCCCGGTGTCGTGTGTTCCGTGTTTCACTTCCTGTTTCCTGGATTTATGGACTGTCGTCTTGTGCCCGTGTCTGGGTTGAATTATCCTTGGTTTCTGATACCCGTTGCAGCCCTGCGCCACCCTGTTCATCTGCCTCTGCACGCCATTGCTTCAGCATGCCTCAGTCACTGCAACGACTGCCGGTTTGGAGTGAAGTTATTGCACAGCGTATTCTGTCAATAAATATTCTTTTACTTGCACTTGGATCCTCTCTCTGTGTTCATTTCCTGACAGAACGAACTGACCAATTATGGATCCAGCAAGGTCGTCGGATCTTCAGGAGTATTTGAGCAGGAACGCTCAACGGATGGATCAGCAGGACGAGCAGGTGATGGCCACTGCTCGTGCCATGCAAACGTTGGTGGCGCAGGTGGCTGAGCTCTCGACCCAGGTATTACATCTTTCGTCTCCAACTGCGCCAGCCCCACCATCCGTTCCCCACTTATTCGCCAGCATGCAACAAGAACCACGTATTCCTGCACCTGAGAGGTATGGTGGAGAACCTGATGCTTGTAGAGCTTTTTTGTCTAAGTGCTCTATTTATTTCTCTCTGCAACCTAACACATTCTCTTCGGAGGAGTCTAAAGTAGCGTTGGTTATGACGTTATTGACTGGACGAGCGGCGTTATGGGGAACGGCGGTGTGGGAGAACAACCGCCCATGCTGCTCCTCGTTCCAGTCCCTGTCGCAGGAGATGAGGCGAGTGTTCGACTGTTCGGTGGCGGGACGGGAGGCTGCTCGCAAGCTCGCGGACCTGCGGCAGGGAGTTTGATCTGTTTCCGACTACGCCATTGAGTTTCGCACCCTGGCAGCGGACTGTAAATGGAACGAGGAGGCGCAGTGGGATATGTTCCTGCATGGGCTGGCCGACCGTGTTCTACAAGAAATCTACTCACTGGATCTTCCCACCACTCTTAACGGACTGATTGAGTTCGTGCTGCGAGTGGATGGCCGTTTGCACGAACGCGCTGAACGCAGGAAGCCTGTAGCGTGCCTCGAGAAACTGGATGCTGTGGGAGTCAGCGGTGAGAACACGGTCGGTCACCCGTTCAATCTTGAGCCCATGCAGGTGGGGAGAGCTCGGCTCCGGACACACCGGAGGGAGAAAGGACTTTGTTTGTACTGTGGGGGAGCTGGACATTTTCTTAGGGATTGCCCAGTAAAAGACAAAGTCCGACAGTAGAACCGAGGTTACTGTCGGGCGGTTTAGCCTTGGATAAACCCTCGTCTGCAACGCTCCTCCCGGTGAGACTGCATTGGTATCGGGACGTCATATCGGCCAGGCTCTGGTCGACTCAGGCGCTGAGGGATGTATCATGGACTGGGATCTGTCCACACGGTTGCACATCCCTATTCGCCCCTTGGATCGCGCCATATCTGTTTTCGCTCTCAACGGACAGAAACTACCTACCATCACACACGCCACGGAGTCTATAACCGTCATCATTTCCGGGAATCATACTGAACTATTGTCATTTTACCTCTCCAGATCAGTTCATCATCCCATCGTCCTGGGACATCCGTGGCTGGTGAAACACAAGCCCAGGATCGAGTGGGGCCAGGGATCCGTGGCGGAGTGGAGTCAGCACTGTCATGCGTCTTTTTTATTGTCTGCCTGTTCTTCTGTGTCTCGTTCTGTGTTACAGGAGGAGTCGGTGAACCTGTCAAACGTGCCCCAGGAGTACCACGACCTGAAGGAAGTGTTCAGTAAGTCCCGGGCTGCTTCTCTTCCTACGCATCGTCCCTATGACTGTGCCATAGACTTAGTTCCAGGGTCTTCTCCACCCAAAGGCAAGTTATATTCACTTTCTAATCCAGAAAGGGAGGTCATGGAGAAATATATTTCTGATTCTCTGGCAGCTGGATCATCCGCTCTTCCTCGTCTCCCGCGGGAGCAGGTTTTTTTTTCGTGGGTAAGAAGGATGGTGTTTGTGCGGCCGTGCATTGATTACAGAGGACTGAACAACATCATGGTAAAGAATACCTATCCTTTACCGTTGATGTCTTCTGCCTTTGAGCGGCTGCAGGGCGCATCTCTGTTCACGAAATTGGACCTGCGCAACGTTTATCATTTGGTCCACATTAGGGAGGGGGATGAGTGGAAGACGACTTTTAACACCCCTAGAGGGCACTTTGAATACTTGGTTATGCCCTTCAGCCTTTCCAACTCGCCCGTCGTCTTCCAAGCACTCGTCAATGACGTGTTGAGAGATATGGTCGATCAATTCATATATGTCTACCTGGACGACATATTGATATTTTCTTCTTCTCTCCAGGAACATGTGCAACACGTCAGGCGAGTGCTCCAGTGGCTGTTAGAGAATGGGCTTTTTGTCAAGGCGGAGAAGTGCGTTTTCCATGCACAGTCAGTTCCATTTTTGGGGTACATCGTGTCATCCGAGGGGGTGCGCATGGATCCTGACAAGGTTAAGGCTGTGGTGGATTGGCCAATCCCAGATTCCCGCAAGGCCCTGTAGAGGTTTTTGGGATTCGCCAATTTTTACCAGCGTTTCATTCGCAATTTCAGCCAACTAGCCGCTCCTCTGACTGCCTTGACCTCCCCCGCAACGGTGTTCAGGTGGTCGGATGCAGCTGAGGCTGCATTCTCCAACCTCAAAAGCCGCTTCGTTTCGGCTCCCATTCTTGTCGCCCCTGATCCTTCACGTCAGTTTGTGGTGGAGGTTGATGCGTCAGAGGTGGGGGTAGGTGCAGTTCTATCCCAGCGCTCCGCAGCGGACGTTAAGATGCATCCTTGCGCGTTTTTGTCACATCGTTTAACCGCTGCCGAACGCAATTACGACATTGGTAACGGAGCTGCTGGCGGTCAAATTAGCTTTGGAAGAGTGGCGTCACTGGTTGGAGGGTTCGGGGGTACCTTTCATATTCTGGACTGATCATAAGAACCTTGAATACATCAGATCCGCTAAACAACGATTCTGGTGGCCCTGCATGGCTCGCGACGTTCGCAATTTTGTTTTGGCTTGCTCTGTCTGCGCTCGTGGTAAGACTTCCAATCGTCCCCCAGAGGGGCTCCTTCAACCGCTGTCTGTCCCTTCAAGACCCTGGTTCCACATAGCGCTAGATTTCGTCACAGGCCTCCCTCCTTCACAGGGCAATACGGTGATTTTGACCGTAGTGGACCGGTTCTCGAAGGCGGCGCATTTCATTCCCTTGCCCAAATTACCTACTGCCAAGGAGACAGCGGTTGCTGTCATTAATCACGTCTTCCGTATTCATGGCCTCCCGGTAGACGTGGTTTCTGACAGAGGATCCCAATTTACCTCCAAATTCTGGAAGGAGTTTTGTTGGTTACTGGGGGCGACTGTTAGTTTGTCGTCTGGGTTCCATCCCCAGACGAATGGGCAAGCTGAGAGAGCCAACCATGATTTGGAGAGAACATTGCGATGTCGGGTAGCTCAGAATCCTTCCTCCTGGAGTCAGCAGCTTCCTTGGGTGGAGTACGCGCACAACTCGTTACCAGTGTCGGCTACGGGCCTATCGCCTTTTCAGTGTAGTCTAGGTTACCAGCCACCTGTCTTTCCTAGTCTGGAATCCAAAGTCACGGTCCCCTCCGCTCACGCCTTCGTCCAGAGGTGTCGTCACACGTGGAGAAGAGCCCGAGAGACTCTTCTTCAGGTGGGAGCGCGCATCAAGGCCCAGGCCGATCGCCACCGGCTGAAGCCTCCCGTACACGTCATTGGTCAAAAAGTTTGGCTTTCATCCAAGAACATTCCGCTCCACTCCATGAGTAATAAGTTAGCACCCAAATTCATTGGCCCGTTTACGGTCACCAAGATTCTTAGCCCGGTGACTGTCCGCCTCAAATTTCCTCCAGCGTACCGCAGAATTCATCCCGTCTTTCACGTGTCTAAGATCAAACCTGTTTTTCATTCCAACATTAATCCGCCGGTTCCGGTTCCTCCCCCGCCTCGACTCGTAGATGGGGAACCTGCTTATTCGGACCGTCGTATCTTGGATGCTAGGCGGAGGGGACGCGGATTCCAGTACTTGGTGGACTGGGAAGGTTACGGTCCGGAGGAGAGGAGTTGGGTTCCTGCCAGGTACATCCTGGATCACTCTCTCATTGATGATTACAATCAACAGGTAGGCTCTCCTGGGAGCGCCAGGAGGCGCTCGTGGGAGAGGGGGTACTGTCACGGTTCATGGGTTTACTTACTCGCCCTCGTGTGGTTATGGTGTGTGTTGCCTGTGAGTGAGTGATTGTGTGGGCGTTACCCACCTGTCTGATTGTGATGTGCTGCCAGCCGTGTCTTGTTCTGTGTTTGCTATTTAATGTGCGTGTCTACATGGTGTCTTTGTCAGTTTGTTGCAGGCTGTTCCCGGTGTCGTGTGTTCCGTGTTTCACTTCCTGTTTCCTGGATTTATGGACTGTCGTCTTGTGCCCGCGTCTGGGTTGGATTATCCTTGGTTTCTAATACCCGTTGCAGCCCTGCGCCACCCTGTTCATCTGCCTCTGCACGGCATTGCTTCAGCACGCCTCAGTCACTGCAACGACTGCCGGTTTGGAGTGAAGTTATTGTACAGCGTATTCTGTCAATAAATATTCTTTTACTTGCACTTGGATCCTCTCTCTGTGTTCATTTCCTGACATGTTGTTTCTCTTGCTTGGCTTCCTCCTCCTCTTGTTTCTCAACTGATGAATCTTAAGAAGAAATCCCATTAAAAGAAAATACAGTACACCCAGACATTTTCTCATGGTTTAGGCCAGCGTTTCTCAAAGTGTGGGGCGCGCCCCACTGGTGGGGAATAGAGACATGACAGGTGGGGCGCGACAAACGAGAGGAAATTTGGTCATTTTTGTGCCCATCTCTTTTAACCATTTGAGTCCTGTCCCACATATGGGATTTTTATTTCTGTGCCCCTGGGCGTACGGTCCCAAATATGGGATTTAGAACGTTCAGTAACGTCACTTAACTGCCAGATTCAAACTGTGCTTTCGCGCGCTTTGGCTGGCACTGAGCCAGAGACGGACGCGTTCAGCAGCGCTTGTCATTTATCACAACTATGCAGTGTTTTCAACAACATAATGTTTATTTTAGGTGTCAGACATTAAAATATACATAAGTACTAGTAAAACAATACATTTAGAGTTTGTAAAGTACATACTGATGTCTATGGAAGCAGCAGTAACAATCAATTAAAATATAATTTGCCGACGTGTTTTATTCATATCAGACACACGTAGTATAAGTAACTATAAAGTTTACTCTATTTTTCTCCCAGATCACCGGTCACTTACTTACATGAATTTCGGGAGAAATTGATGATTTCACGTCCTATAAATCCGACTGACAGGGCTCGCTGAACAATTGCGAAACAAACATGGCGGCGCCCATCTCGCGTTATAGATCAAGATAATTTATTATCGTTTTTAAACGACAAAACACACTCACTTATACATATATGAGAATCGGAATATCAGATAGTTGATGACATGGTAAGCAAGTTTGTGAATTATTTTGAATAAAAAAGGAGAAACGAAATAAAAGCGTTACATCTATCATACAGTGTTATTGTGGCTGTGGTGCATGCGGGTGCATGACGCGTCGCCATGGAAACAATAAGGGGAAACGTTCTAAAATAATGGTCGCGTAAAAAAAAACTCAAATAATATTTAATTTATAGTTTATATATGATAAATAAAATGCAAAGTGATAATATAATTGCACTTTTATTTTCTCTATTTGAAAGTTTTTAATGCTGTTATTTAATGTAATGTTTTAAAATGTCAATAAAATAAGTTAATACATTTTAACAGTTAAACTTAAAGCCGTTTATTAACATTTTGTTGGGGCGATTGGAGACAGGTGGGGCTCGGAACCCTTCCCTACCTCCAAAGTGGGGAATGGCAGAAAAAGTTTGAGAAACACTGGTTTAGGCTATTCATCTTTTCGCTTCTGACCAACCATCACCAGCACCTGCATGAGAGTCGACTTTGCGCTCGACAAAGCACATTGTAATGAGCAACGTGAAGCTTTCATGATGTTCTCGCGGGAGATTCATGTGAAACTCACGAGAACTGCCATCTCTGTTATTCTGTCTTGTTTGTTTCTCATTATCATTATCTGTTCTTCTGTGTATTTCGTTGTGNTGTGAGCAAAAAAAAAAAAAAACGATGGCATCCGACATCCGCATGACTTTTCAAGTGAGTTTCTAGACACGCTTGAAGTTACGTCAAGCATGAACTCTCAACCCTCTCATGCACGTGCAGGAGACAGTTGGTCAAAAGTATACAATTTTAAAATATTTGGTATTTTTCTTACAAATACATATTGTTTCACTTCAGAAGACATTGATTCATCCACTGGGGTCGTATGGATTACTGTAGTTATTGCTGTTTGTGCTGTTTGATGCTTTGACTTTTAGGAACACATGAGCTTGCATTATAAAGCATTCCTAGATAATATTTATTTTTCTAAAAAACTTCGTGTTCATCTGAAGAACAAAAGTCGTATACATCTCAGATAGCATGAGGGTAAGAGATGAGTAAACGGTAAGCACATTTCTGGGTGTACTGTATTTTCTTTTAGCAGATGACATGGAATTCCCTCTTAAGATTCATCAGTGGAAAGAAAGAAAAAGAGGAACAAGAGGAGGAGGAAGCCAAGCAAGAGAAACGAATAAGAAGTGTTGTAACTTTAAATCTGTTTTGAAATAAGTTGTTCTTCAAATAAAGGTTTCCAAGTGATATCAGATTTTTTGCGTTTTTTATTTTATTTTTTTACTTACCCTGTAACTACATGAAACAAGAGTGTAACAAGCTCCACTTTAATTTACGGCCCGCAATGTCATACTTACCCTGTGACTACATGAAACAAAAGCATATTTCCCCATGTATTAAAAAGATTGCAAAAGTTCTTTCTACTTGCCTTGAAACATCTTAATCGGTGCACTTTCTCGCTAAATTGCTCCCAAACGTAAGATTGTTGTCTATCATAATAGTGTAAGTACCCCTTAGTTCTAAAATATATACTTACAGTATAAATAATTTGTTATTTTCCTGGTTGTTACTCTTTTATTCCCAAGACTTTATATATTGTTCCCCTATACTTACAAGTACTTAGGTACACTATAATTATCGAAAGTTACGCTGTAAATTCGTTGTAAATATGCAGTACTTTTCAGGCGATAATCTAAAGTGTTACTGTGTTTTCTTTATAATGGTTTTCTTTGGGAAAAAAAACGCTCAACAAGAAACTGTGTGTCCTGTATATATTCTAAGTTCCCTTTTGATACTTCACTCGTACTGCGTATGGGGAAAAGTCTCCCTTTTTCCCCGTTACTGAAGCCTTTTTCAATAACGCAGTGCAACTGCACCGTCATTGGTTCACTCATAGACAAGTTGTTGAACCAATGACGGCGCGGCACAGCCGCGCAGCCTATGGCGACAAGTGCACGAACCTTCCCGCCGAAAGGGGCGGGGTTTGGGACTATATAAGCAGGCGTTGCGCCATAGGATTTCAGTTCTTTCTCCTTCAGCGACGACAACGCATCTCTAGACGACGCTCACGTCCTCCGGTCCGAGGTCGTGGCTTTACTGAACAAAGGGGCTATAGAAATAGTTTCCCCTCCAGAGAGAGAGTCAGGCCTTTACAGCCGTTACTTTCTGGTCCCCAAGAAGGATGGCGGTCTCAGACCCATCCTAGATCTCAGACATTTGAATCGGTCCCTCATGAGACGGAAGTTCAAAATGCTGACGCTGAAGCAGATCCTCGCACAGGTTTGTCACGAGGACTGGTTCTGCTCGCTGGATCTGAAAGACGCATACTTTCACATCCAGATAGCCCCCCATCACAGACGATTCTTGAGATTCGCATTCGAGGGGGTGGCATACGGTTCTGCCCTTCGGGCTATCTCTGGCTCCCCGCACTTTTACCAAGTGCATGAACGTGGCGCTTTCCCCTCTGAGACAGATGGGAATCCGGGTTCTGAATTATCTCGACGATTGGCTCATATTGGCCCATTCGCGAGCCGAGCTGGAACGCCACAGATCCGTGCTCCTCAGCCATCTACAATGCCTGGGACTCAGGGTCAATTTTGCCAAGAGCTCACTGCTCCCCAGCCAGCGGATTTCGTTTCTGGGGGCAGTTTTCGACTCAGTCCGCATGACGGCAGTAGTCTCGCCAGAGCGCGCTCTGACAATCCAACAGCTTGCGGCTTCCGTCAAGAACAAAGCCTATCTTCCTCTGAAGTTTTTCCAGAGGATGTTAGGGCTGATGGCTTCCGCCTCCCCAGTTCTACGGCTCGGCCTTCTTCGAATGCGGCCTTTGCAGTTCTGGCTGAAGTTCCGGGTCCCTCCACACGCCTGGCGGCATGGCCACTTGTGTCTCAAGGTCAATCGGGTCTGTCTATTAGCCCTGAAACCTTGGATGAACCCTGCTTGGTTCAGTCTGGGAGTACCCCTACAGGCGGTGTCACGAAGGACGGTGCTCTCCACGGACGCATCCAACTCGGGTTGGGGTGCTCTATGCGAGGGCAGACCGGCTTTCGGCTCGTGGTCCCACGAGGAGAGCCATCTTCATATCAACTGCCTCGAGATGTTGGCAGTGGTAAAAGCCCTCCAGTCGTTTCAGACTCACTTGACAGGACGCCACGTCCTAGTCCAATCGGACAGCATGACTGTGGTGTCATACATAAATCACCAGGGCGGTCTTTCGTCCAGCCGCTTATGCGCTCTGGCGAAACGTCTTCTGGAATGGGCACGGCCAAGGCTTCAGTCGCTCAAGGCGACTCACATACCTCGCAAGACCAATCTGGGTGCAGATATGCTATCACGGAGCAATGTCCCCTCAGACGAGTGGATGCTTCATCCCCAGACGGTTCTCAAGGTTTGGGAGCTCTTCGGGAAGGCAGAGGTAGACCTCTTCGCCTAAGAAGGCAACTCTCACTGCCCAACATATTTCTCAAAGGAAGTCGATGCGCTGGCCCACACTTGGCCCAGTACACTCCTTTATGCATTTCCCCCGGTCGCACTGATCCCGCAGGTCATCAGACGAGTCAGGGAAGACGGACACAGAGTCCTTCTGGTAGCCCCGCTCTGGAGGAGCCAGGTTTGGTCCTCAGAGCTGTTCAAGCTCTACACGAGAGCTCCATGGCCCATCCCCCTGAGACGGGATCTCCTCTCTCAGGCGAACAGGACGATCTGGCACCCACAGCCAGAGCTTTGGGCCCTACACCTCTGGTCTCTCGATGGGAGCTGGCTGACCTCCCCAGAGACGTACTAGATACCATATCTCAGGCAAGAGCCCCGTCCACGAGACGCCTCTACGCCCAGAAATGGTCAGTCTTTGTTGAATGGTGTTCCACACGCAACATAGACCCCGTGGAGTGTGACGTATCTCCGATACTGTCCTTCCTCCAAGAGCGTTTAGATTTGGGGCGCGCCCCTTCAACGCTTGAAGTGTATGTAGCAGCCATTGCGGTGTTTCATGCTCCTATCGCTGGCCAGTCAGTGGGTAGAAACAGCCTTGTGGTGCGTTTCTTGAAGGGTTCTAGGCGATTAAATCCACCTCGTCCCCTCACTGTGCCCACTTGGGACCTTTCCCTGGTCCTCAGAGCTCTTAAGGGTAGCCCCTTTGAGCCACTGCGTTCAGCTGACCTCAGGCCCCTGACGCTAAAAACCGCTCTGCTACTTGCTTTAGCATCGGTCAAGCGTGTTGGCGACTTGCAGGCCCTTTCTATAAGCCCTGCGTGCCTCGAATCTGGGCCCAACGACTCTAAGGTCGTACTAAAACCTAAGCATGGCTACGTCCCTAAAGTGCTCTCTACTCCGTTTAGAGCACAGGTCATTTCGCTCTCTGCTCTTCCTCCCTCT
>RJVU01079422.1:94459-108830 GCA_003731715.1 Anabarilius grahami
TCACTGGAAGGAAGACATGTAATTTTAACTTACCACAAAAAAGCAAATCCAAATAAGGATGCTAGCCAAACTATCTTGTTCTGTAAGTCTTTCTTAAATTTAGAAAATCTAATTTATGTCAAAAGTCAAACTAGTCCACTCATACAAACACAGCTTTTTATATAGACAGCCCATTCATTTTTCATTTAGTAATGTTTTTCATAAGCACTAGTTCTCTTGTAAC
The DNA here is from genome assembly GCA_003731715.1 of Anabarilius grahami. Lineage (NCBI taxonomy): Eukaryota > Metazoa > Chordata > Actinopteri > Cypriniformes > Xenocyprididae > Anabarilius > Anabarilius grahami. Next base: position 94,683 of record RJVU01079422.1, read on the forward strand.
TCTATTAGTTACTCTTTACATCCTGATTGCAAATGTTAATAGTAGGATATATATTTTTTGGAAGTATTGTCCCCGCCAACCCACTAAATGCGAGTGGATTTCAGCAGTGGCATGTAACGCAGTCACTCCTACTAGCCACTTTGGTGGCTTGAATATTATAATGTATACATTTTTCAGTTGTAGTCTTTTAAAAAGGCATCTTAAATAATAAACTAAGTGCAATGTAGTGTCAAAAATATAGATTTTTTTTTTTTCTATACATTTTTAAAAGGAAATCGCTTCCAATACTCATTTCCCACTGAAAAGATGTACGATACCAGCTGTGCTTTCTCTCTCTCTCTCATTTCTCCAAGTTGACACACAAACCCGCCTCCCCTCACTCACTTGTTTCATTTGCTCCAGATGAATATTGTTGGTGTTACAGGGCTTGAATTTTGGGGTGGGACTGAACGTATTGCACATAACTTCATTCCTGCAGAATTTGTGCTCACACCTCCTAACGTGCGCACACATAATGCTGTCTGTCTCAGTCCTAAATCGAGTTCTTTTTCACTGCTTATTGCGCTTAAACAGTCAAATACACACAAATTAATGTCAAAATGCCAGTCTTGTCAAGTAATCATGTAAACACAGTCTGTTATGTTTTAAATAAAGTTAAGAAGGAAACACATGTGTAACAGAATAATGGGTCCATGTGTCAAGTCTTAAAGTAACAGCAGCCTAATATACCTGCTCCCAAATTATGAGATAATATTAAAATATCTGTCAGGTTTTCCCCATGGTATCGATGTCAAAATTGTGGCCAGTGAAAATGCTGAGTGGTTAGTAACTTTGTAAAACCACAAGCCATAATGGCTGGTGACCAAAAAAGTGAATGTCAAGCCCTGAATGTGTTAATTACTTAAATATAATTAACTGTACTAAATCGCATATTGAATTGTGATTGGTCTGTTTATACATCTACTTGCATCCTGAATTGTAACTGAGCTTGTCTGCCTCTTATATTATCTTATAATTTATATAATTTATGTAATGTAGAACCAACTGAAAATACTGTAAGACTCTGGTGCAACATTTCATTTACAGAACAAAAGGTTAAAATATAAGCTTATACTTATCGCTTGCTGCCTTTTAACCACTGGTATTTCTAACCCTATTTATCAATAAAATGTTTACATTTGTAGCATCAAGTACATTTATAATGAGACAAAATTTCCTCCAATATTATCTTGAACTCCTGTTCTCTGAAGGATAGCTTTCAAATAGTTATTTTTCTGTAGAGTAGTTCATAGTTTAGAGTGGTAGACTTTCTGACTTACCCAAAACTGTTTGACCCCGCTGCTGCTGCCATTGTTTTGTCTTAATCAGATTTAATCTGTCAACAGCACAGGTGACAAAACTATGTTTAGTAAATGGCAAAGTGCAAATATGTCTGCTTGTTTTATCAAAATATTCTTGAAGTTAAAATGAAAGAGCTAAAAGAACTTAAAATCATTTGGCATTTAAACTTTTCTTTTTTTTTTTTTTACGTTTTAATTATCTTTCCATCAGCCATGAAGAAAGAGTTTAATGATCTTACAGCCAGATACAACACACTCAGAGAATGGCTGTCCTTTAATGATGGTGAGTGTCAGTTTACAAGCTTAATGTGATATAAAGTGTGAATATTTTTGCTCATGGACCCAGTTTGATTCATTTTATGATCTAAATAATGGAAGGTTTAATTGCACTTTATTCATCACTCACAGCTCAGTCTTGTAATCTCTCTGCAGATGGTTGGATAGCTTGTCATGGAAAGCTGTATTTATTCAGCTCTAATAAACTGAACTGGTCGAGATGTCGGTGTTTTTAGGTGTCGATCTGCTGCAGCAAAATCTAAATGCCGAAAATTTGAGATTTTATGTTTAATAGGTGTTAGGGGTTGCTGTTTATACAGCGCACAAAGACAAAGAGTACAAGGAAATAGTCTTTTAATCCAAAAATCCACAGGAGATAGGACAGAAGCACAGGTTCACATTACAAGATGAGACAGGACAAAGAACTGAACAAAACAGGTAGTGCTTATACCAGAACTAAATGAGGGAACTGAGATAATTAATGAACACTATAGGTGAACTAAATGGCTAATGAATACAAATGCGAAAACTATAGGTCACAGCGTAACACAATGAAACGGAACATAACTCTAACAATAGGGCTAGTGAAGCTATAGACATTTGATGATGTTTTTAAGACTGTACAGTATATCTCGATTGTAATGCTTTTGCCACCATCCTTTCTTCTCTCTTGGAGAACTCAAATATATAGTCCCAATTATACCGTATTTCAGAGACTATATCTCATTATATTCAAATATGAAATATTAGTTGCTAGATCTCTTATTGAGATTTATGACTTAATTATTTCCTGTCTGTATTAATGTGAATGACATTTTATGTGACTTCCTTATTCTGAACAAAACGCAGCAGTGGACACATCTTCTGTCAGGCTCATGAAATGGATTTAATGTATGAAAATTCTGGTTTCATACTTTCAACAGTTGCTTCAGATGAAAACTGCTCTCAATTCAAAGGTAAGAGATTGACTGACTCTCATTCATTTCTATTTTAAAGATTTAGCACTGCAGTAATGGTGTACAAAGGTTTTCATTTGTAAACTCTTAAAAATACATTTTATTTATAGGTACAGATGGTTCCATAAAACTTCACACCAGTTCTCACATCACTGTTGCTTTAGGCAGTATATCTAAATAATTTTAATTCACACTTTTGGCAGATGCTTTTCAAGTTTCAAGGTTGTTTTATTTATATAGCACATTTAAAAACAGCAAGCATGGCTGAACAAAGTGCTGAACATAAAGCGAAGGAAAAAAAGAAAGTACAAAGCGAAACATACATTCACACCATATACACATACTGAATTAAAAGCTAAAGAAAAAAGTACGTTTTAAGAGAAGATTTAAAAATAGTTAGAGACTGTGCCGATAGAGGTTCTATCATCTCTCTGCTTTATTCGCGATCGGGGGACACAGAGAACTCTCATCACCATATCTCAGAACAGATCTAGCTTTTATCCAGAACAACTTGTATTACATTTAACATTGCATGTGAATGCTTTCTTCTTTCTGAATCCATGACCTTCTTTGTATCATCATGATCTGAGTTACAGGGAAGACAGAGCTTTTTTATTTAAATGACAGTGTTGAGAGCGTTTGATTCCCAGGGAACACGTGAATGGATAAAATGTATATCTTGAATGCAATGTTTGGACAAAAGCATCTGTCAAATGTTTAATTGTTGAATGAACATACACTTTAAAATAAAAGCTCCAAAAGGTGGTTTTCATAGCGATGCCATGGAACCATTTTTGGTTCCCCAAATAACCTTCATGTGAACAGTTCTTAAAGTGAAGAACATTTTAATAATCTGAAGAACCTTTTTCCAATATAAAGAATCATTCTTGAAATGGAATATATACATGCATTTGACTTCCGGTGTAAACTGTAAAGTGTTGATGTTCTCAAGGTGCTTTGAAGAACAGTAATATGATTTTTTTTCTCATCTATCATGAGGGGATAGGGGTCACATAGGCGCAGTTGTCACAAGATCTTTATCTCAGTTAAGGTTTAAATTAAATATCCAGTTACTCTTGTTTTCTCTGGCAGTGGTTTTGTATGTTTTATTTCAAACATCCAGTTTGAAACTCTTAAGATCTTAAGATGTGAATTCTATTCTTCAATCTAAACTTTCAGTACATTTTTTATATTTTGAGTAACAAGGATCACAATTAAAATACACTGGCAAACATTCAGTTCAGTGAACGTCAGTCAACTGCATAATGAAGGAATATTTTAATTAAATTAAACTTAAAAACTGAGTTCCCTATCTGTCAGTGAGATTTGTATGCTGAGTCACTCCCTCAGACATACGGTTATACAGTATAAGCTGGCCGACAGCTCACTCATTCAGATTTTTGCTTCGGAGCCGAGATGCTGTTTGTGCTTCAGCATTCACTCTTCTCTTCACCTCTAAAAGAGCATTGCAGAGAGGGGAGATCTCTCTGGCTGGAACTGTACAATGCATTCAGTGGTGTTTCGCCAGTCACTGTGTGCACGGTTAAGTACAGTGATTCCCCCCTGGGTGCTTCAGTGTAAAAGAGCAGGTTTCTCTAAAAGCAAGCACGGGCAGCAAGCATCTTTTTAAAGATGCCTTTCCCTCCGTGTTTCCGGATGCGGTCGTTTATGTCCTCATCTGACAGCCAAAATCACTGTCTCAACATGTCAGGCCACGAGTATGCTGAGACAGTGTTCATGGATGGTTCATGTCCTCATTGCGAAAACATGACCATGTCGACGGTCGTGACTCTACTTCCTCGTGAAGGCTAGAGTCCCCTCTGCACACCACAGGGTCGTGGTGGTTTACACTTTGGGAGACCTGAGGGTTACAATGGTAGTGCTTCTGCCGAGCCAGTCCCCACGGACCTCCCAAAGCGACATTTTTGCTTTAAATGTCAGCAAGTGGTGGTTCATGTGGTGACAAATATTGGGATTTGTCAGTGTACTATACCAACTCCTATTCTACAGAATTCTGACAGAATTAAGGTCGTNTTACTCTCCCTCAAGTTGTTCCAAACCTATATGAATTTCTTCCTTCTGCTAAACACAAAAGAAGATATTTTAAAGAATGTTGGTAACCAGACAGTTGATGGAAACCATTGACTTCCATAGTGGGGGGAAAAATACTATAGGAGTCAATGGGTGCCATCAGTTTTCTGGTTACCAACATTCTTTAAAGTATCTTCTTTTGTGTTTAGCAGAAGAAAGAAACGTATATATGTTTGGAATAACTTGAAGGTGAGTAAATGATGACAGAATTTTCATTTTTGGGTAAAATGTCCCCTTAAAGGGTTAGTTCACCCAAAAATGAAAATTCTGTCATTTATTACTCACCCTCATGGCGTTCCACAACTGTAAGTCCTTCGTTAATCTTCAGAACACAAATTAAGATATTTTTGTTGAAATCCGATGGCTCAGACATTGAGGCCTGCATAGCCAGCAATGACATTTCCTCTCTCAAGGTCCATTAATGTACTAAAAACATATTTAAATCGGTTCATGCGAGTACAGTGGTTCAATATTAATATTATAAAGCCACGAGAATATTTTTGGTGCGCCAATAAAAACAAAATAATGACTTATATAGTGATGGCCGATTTTTAAAACACTGCTTCAGGAAGCTTTGGAGCGTTATGAATCAGTGTGTCGAATCTGTTCCGGAGTCCTTGTACGTACTGAAGGCCTCAGCCTCAGAGTACCATGGAGGAAGCGTATAAAAAGTGGGTCTCGACCTACCGAGGAATTCCCCAGAGGAGCATGGCCGAAATGGCCACATACCTTGTGGAGGGAGCTCTGGAGTGGAGTATGGTCTCCACAACCTCAGTTGGGAGACCAGCATCTATGAGCCTGGCCCCCTCAGAGGCCAGGCCCACAGTCTCCGTAGTTCTGGGCGTGGATGAATTATCATGCCGCCCGCTTGAGACAGGAGGTCCTGCCTGAGAGGAAGCTCCATCAGGGAGCCATCTAGAAGTGACACTAGGTCTGAGAACCATATTTTGGTTGGCCAGTAGAGGGCTATCAATATTGGACTGACCCCTTCCTGGCGTACTTTCTCCAGAACTCCCGGGAGCAGAGCGAACGGGGAAATGCATTCAGACGCAGCCTCGGCCATGTCTGTACCATGGCATCCAGATCCAATGGTGCTGAATGAGATAGGGAGAACCACAGTGGACACTGGGTTGATTCCCCTGAAGCAAATAGGTCGATTTCAGCTCGACCGAAGTTTTCCAAAGTGAGCTCCACACCTCGGTGTGGAGACTCCATTCCCCGGGCCTCGGCCCCCTGCCTCGACAGGGCGTCTGCTCCCACATTTTGATGCCCTCAGGTCTGGGAGGAAGTATTTTACTGCAAGAAATACCGCCATCATTTCCAGCCAATTTCAGATCATTTCCTCCTCGGAGGGTCGGTGGAGACCGCTGCACCCTGAAGCACACTGGGTGGCAGGGTTAGCAGAACGGCCCCCTGAGAGTGCCAAAGAGGGATGGGTACCAAGTATTTTAATACCCAACCCTCTCTGGAGGGGCTGCCCTCCAATGTCCCACACCACTGGCATCAGGACCTCTTCGAAGCCTTCTTGGTGATAACAGTCCACAGATCTGTGTTACCCCACAAAGACTTCAGCTGTGTCACCTGTCCCTGTCCCCAAGCTTTCTGCGGGGGACCAAGGGTGGCGACACTTTCTTTGGATGAACGTTCAGACCAGTGCCCTGAAACGGCGAACCAGCAAGGAACATCTGAACTGACCGCTCTACAATCCTCCTCTTTCTTGGAGGAACACTGGAAACCACTGCACCCTGAAGCACACGAGGTGGCAGGGTTGGCAGAACGGTCTCCTTTATTTTCTTTTAAATTCCTCAGAATTTAATGTATTCAATATTTCATTTAGTCCTCAAATTAAATGCAGCCAGTTCTTATATAAATATATATTTTTTGAAAAGACTGACTATATTTAGAATACAAAAAAGAATTATAGCTCGTAATAATTCGCAAGTTATTTTAGGGAAAGAGAGAAAGGGAAACTCCCGTCTACTCAGATCCCTTAATATAGAAATATATATATATATATACATACACGCATGCATAATTACAGACACGTGATATATGCGCAGCCTCGGCAAACGCAAGACCCGAGCCGTATATTCATTCTTGCAGACTTAATCTACGCGCTGCCTTGGCAACGCGAGATCCGAGCCATATATTCTTTAATGAAAACTCAATCCACGTGCTGCCTCGGCAAGCGCGAGATCCGAGCCATATATTCTTTAATGAAAACTCAATCCACGTGCTGCCTTGGCAACGCGAGATCCGAGCCATATATTCTTTAATGAAAACTCAATCCACGTGCTGCCTCGGCAAGCGCGACATCCGAGCCTTGCGTTAGACTTTTATTCCCTCGAGAATAAAGTCAACAGGAGTGGAGCTACAAAACTCCCGCTAGTGCATACTTTTCTTCGGGACATTTTTATAAATAAACTGTCACTGTCAGTTGTGAGCTGACTTGCATGCTCCACTCCCAGCAAACAACACACAAATCGTGTGTATCCCAACTCGCTTTGTAGTGTAGCCCAGGGGGAAACGCGATTCAAACTACTGTTCACTATTGATTTGTTATAAACGTGTGATTTTGAAACACGATATGTGTGTGACTGTGAGGTGGCGATCCTCAGATCGATATCACAATATCCACCTCCTCAGAGCTGTACATGTGAAATACCGGTGCCTCAACCCGGGGGAAGAAACCGCAGAGCGTGCCTCCACCTGGGAGACGGCACTTAACCTGGCAGTTAATAGCAGAGAAAGGGCGGCCGTCTCTAACCCCTCTGTCAGATCCATTTGTGAACCCCACGAATGGAGCCGCCGCCCTGCCTCAGCAAAAGTGGGACCCGATCCGTGGGGAACACTGGAACACAGTGTCCTGAGAGTGAGTTTTTACAGTGCACACAGACAGCTCCCTCGAGAGCTGCCTGGGCATACTCAACTCCCATTCCACTGCTGTTTCCCACTGCTGTGGTGGAGGGATGCTGATAAGCTGTCAAACGAACAGAGGTAAGTCTGCTGTATATATACCTCTAGTCATTGGCTGAGTTGACTGACTGAATGCTCTCCATTTGTGTTAATTAGGTTAATTATCTTAACCTGCTCCTCCCGAACTTTAATAAAACATAAAGTAATTTTGGAGGGTGAGCGGTTGATATTGATATAATCAAAATAAATTTAAAATGCTAAACAAAATCTAAATAAAAATGTTTGTTCATATTTTTTTAACAAATGACCTTTAATTTATTTATAAAGTGTTATTAAAGAAGATTTTCAAAGAATGAATTTGGCACAATGACATGCATTGCACATACTGCATACCCCATATTTGCACCCATGAGCAGCATGTCTTACTTGTTCACAGCAGCATATAGTGTTATGTATTGGCAGCAGCAACTCCTGTACTTGCTCTGCAGCAGCAATAACCATCAGCAGCAGCTCCATCAGCAGATCTATTCCACCAGGACCAAACATTTCAACATGGTCATATCCATTACTTATTAATGTAATATAAATTAAGGAATAGATCCAGACAAAAATGCTGAACCGATGAAAAAAAGGTTCAGAAATTATTTCCTTTATCTTATCAAATAACTATCCACAGGTAACTCCACTAAAAAGCAAGACACAGACCAGGAAGTTTGTCCATCAAAGTGCACTAAAGTTCTTCTGATCATTCTCAGTGTCTCTCTTGTTTTGGCTATTGGAGGTCTTTGTGTTCTGGGGATACTATGTGAGTATAACTCCCCCTCTCTCTCATATATACATATAAATATATATATACACACACACCGATCAGGCATAACATTATGACCACCTTCCTAATATTGTGTTGGTCCCCCTTTTGCTGCCAAAACAGCCCTGACACGTCAAGACATGGACTCCACTAGACCCTTGAAGGTGTGCTGTGGTATCTGGCACCAATATGTTAGCAGCAGATACTTTAAGTCCTGCAAGTTGCAAGGTGAGACCTGGATCGGACTTGTTTGCTCAGTTGGATTGAGATCTGGGGAATTTGAAAGCCAAGTCAACACTCGTTGTACTCCTCAAACCATTCCTGAACCATTTTTGCTTTGTGGCAGGGTGCATTATCCTGCTGAAAGAGCCCACAAGCACCAGGGAATACCGTTTCCATGGAAGTGTGTACATGGTATGCAACAATGCTTAGGTAGTTGGTACGTGTCAAAGTAACATCCACATGGATGGCAGGACCCAAAGTTTCCCAGCAGAACATTGCCCAAAGCATCACACTGACTCCGCCGGCTTGCCTTCTTCCCACAGTGCATCCTGGTGTCATGTGTTCCCCAGGTAAGCGATGCACACGCACCCGTCCATCCATGTGATGTAAAAGAAAACATTATTCATCAGACCAGGCCACCTTCTTTCATTGGTCTGTGACCAGTTCTGATGCTCACATGCCCACATTTGGGGCTTTCGGCGGTGGACAGGGGTCAGCATAGGCACCTTGACTGGTCTGCGGCAATACAGTTTGTTCCCATACGCAACAAACTGTGATGCACTGTGTTTTCTGACACCTTTCTATCAGAACCAGCATTAACTTCTTGAGCAATCTGAACTACAGTAGCTCGTCTGTTGGATCGGACCACACGGGCCAGCCTTCGCTCCCCACGTGCATCAATGAGCCTTGGCAGCCCATGACCCTGTCACCGGTTCACCACTGTTCCTTCCTTGGACAACTTTTGATAGATACTGACCACTGCAGACCAGAAACACCCCATTAGAGCTGCAGTTCTGGAGATGCTCTGACCCAAATTGGACCTTGTCAAATTCGTTCTAATCCTTACGCTCTCCCATTTTTCCTGCTTCTAACACATCAACTTTGAGGACAAAATGTATTCATTTCACCTGTCAGTGGTCATAATATTCCTCAGAAAAATCCTCCAGGTCCCGAAAATTCTTCAGATTTCCAGCATCTTTTGCTTTTTTGAACTCTTTCTAGCAGTGACTGTGTGATTTTGAGATCCATCTTTTAACACTGAGGACAACTGAGGGACTCAAACACAACTATTAAAAAAGGTTCAAACATTCACTGATGCTACAGAAGCAAAAACAATGAATTAAGAGTCAGGGGTGAAATCTTTTGAACAGGATGATGTCCAAATTTTTCTTATTTTGTTAAATATCTATTTTTTTTTTGTCTTGTGGACTTTATGTAAAATATCTTATTCAGAACAGTACTAAATGACATGCATTTTATATGAGTCCTCTCCTTTTGTTAAAATGACTCACATTTTCACAGATTCTACAAGTGGTTCACAAACTTTCAAGCAGCACTGTATATATAGGTAGAATCACCCTAAAATTCAAGATACCAGGGCAAAAATGCCCAGTATAATTTCTCATATTTATATTTTTACGTACTCTTTCGAGTAGTGATGTGTCTTTTTGAAACGATCCGTAGTTTCTTTGTAGTGCCAAATCTTCAGCCGCAGACAGGGGTGGGACTTTATTTGGATGGGCACACCATGCAGCCAATCATATGTGAGGACAGACTAGGATCACACCATTATGTGAAAGAAGGAAGGGGGACACACGCTCCGAAGATAGCGAGGTAGCAGTACAGGCCAGGTACACAGAGCAACAGAGAGAGGCGATGTAAACAGTGGGTGTGGTGGAATTTATGAAGAGGACCGTCTCATGCCCTTCTCAGGGCGGCTTCTCAGTTACCCACTTTTCAACCTGGAACGTCATCACCCTGAATGGTCTGGGTTATCAGGTGGCGCTTGTCAATGAGCTGGCTGAGTACAACATTGCCACAGCCGGTATCACAGAGGCGAGGCTGCCAGGTGGCTCAGCGCTACAATATCACCATCGAGTATAAATTGTAAGCACTGGTTGATCTTTCAGAGGATGTCAAGACCGCATGGGCAACAATCAGTGACACTATCCACACAGCCGCCAAAGACAGCTGGCCCTGAGGGTATTTCACCAGAACTACTGAAATGCACCATCAACTCTATCAGCAAAGCTCTCCACAAACTATTTTTACGGGTGTGGTCTTCTGGGCATGTTCCTGCTCAGTGGAAAGAAGGCATTGTTATGGCTCTGTTCAAGGGTAAGGGTCCAAGGAACAAATGTTCTAGTTATAGACCCATTACACTTTTGTCAGTTCCAGGAAAGGTATTCGCTCACGTCCTATTAACAAGGATTTAACCTCTCCTTGTGTCTCAACGCCGCCCTCAACAGTCAGGTTTCACCCCGGGTAGATCTACAACAGATGCCATCCTCGCTCTCAGGCTCTTATCAGAAATACACCATGAGTTCAACTGTCCACTCGTAGTAGCCTATGTCGATCCTTAGGCAGTGTTTGACTTTGTGGATCGTCAAGCACTGTGGAGAGCATTGCAGGGAATCAGCATTCCAAATTTCCTGCTAGATCTAATTAAGGATCTTCATTCAGGCACAACTGCTAGAGTGGGTTAATGGCTCACTCTCTGAGGAGATTACAACCACCTCCGGAGTCAGGCATGGCTGCGTTCTGGCTTGAGCACGTTTCTGCAGAGCCATGGATTGGATTCTTGAGTGAATAGCATCTCAGAATGGTGTAAGCTGCCAGAACATGATTTCACTGTACATGTACATACATGTACATTTAGATGTATCATGGCNAAAAAAAAAAAAAACTGTCATGGGCCAACGGGTGGAATATGTCACACAGTTCATGTATCTGGGGAGTGCACAAAACTCAGATGGAAGGTGCACCGCCAATATTGCATGCCGAACTGGTCTGGCTGCTTCAGCAATGAGGTCTTTTCAGAACCTTTGGTGTCTATAAAGGAACCATCTTAGCACAAAACTCCGGTTCTACTCCACCTGTGTGTTGCCAATTCTTTTGTATGGTTCTGAAACTTGGACTCTTCAATCGCAAGATGCCAAAAAGATAGTCATTTCATATGTGCTGCCAGCGTCAAAATCTGCATGTTCGCTGGTTCGACCCAATAACAACCACTTCTGTCGCCCATACGTACTGGTCTGTCAACAATTACAGACATAATTGCTCATCGCTGCATGTCTTTGTTCGGACATGTAACTCGGCTTTCAAGTCATACAACTGCCTATTGTGCCCTGCACTGTTGCCTGGCACTCTGAAAGACATGCTCTCATTGGCTGGAGCAGACTACTAGATCGCCCTCGTCGAACATGGGTTCAACAGATTGGGGGCGGCTCTATCTCCTCCCTCCTCCATGAATGGAACCTTGCCACTGGTCGCGGGCATTCACTTCGCATGACGAGATCAGTGCTACAAGCCACCGATGCTCAGACGATTTGATGGATGGATGGATGAAGACCCCCATGGCGGAGCAGAAAACCACCACAGCAGTGCAGATGGGACTGAAGATCCCCAAGGTGGAGCAGGTGGGACTGATGACTACCAAGGTGTAGCTGAAGACCCATGGTGGTACAGGCGAGACTGGTGACAACCGAGACAGTGAAGGCAGGACTGAAGCTCACTTCAGAGGAGCCGGAGAAACTAGGGAGCTTAGAACAGCTTCTCTGGTNCAAAAAAGTTGGGACACTGTACAAATTGTGAATAAAAATAGAATGCAATGATCTGGAAGTTTCAAATTTCAATATTTTATTCAGAATACAACATAGATGACATATCAAATGTTTAAACTGAGAAAATGTATCATTTTAAGGGAAAAATAAGTTGATTTTAAATTTCATGGCATCAACACATCTCAAAAAAGTTGGGACAAGGCCATGTTTACCGCTGTTACCCCTTTTCCACCAAGGCAGTTTGAGTGCTGGTTCGGAGCCAGATTCTAGTTTCAAATCAGTTCTTTGTCTTTCGACACACAAAGCACCAGCTCCGAACCAGGAAAAGTGGTTCGTAAGTAGCACCAAAACATTGCTGGGCTAGAAGTAAGAACCGCTTGCGTCAGGGGCTGGGGGCGGGGTTACCGTGACCAACAAGAAACTTGTGACCACCATTTTTGAAATAGCAGCTAATCGAGCTAATAGCAGCTCGATTGTAATCTCCGTCTATATACAAATTACGGCGAGCCGTGTTTGGATGCCGATGTAGGTTTGCAAAGCCATGAGCATCAACAGTAGTGAAACATCCGCATTTGTTGATAGAAGGCTTGTTCGAGATGCATCGGAGAAGCGCGGACCGATTCGGCGGGTGCTGCGGATCTGCGCCGATCGCTATGCGAGAAGCCGATGCATCTCAAACGAGCCTGGTGTATTTGTGTTTGGTGCTGAGGCGCTAGCTTTGCTGTGAAATAAGAGATGTATACAGTGACGTAAGACCTGGTGGAAAGGCAAACCGGTTCTTAGAAGGCTCGTCAGTTGAACCAACTCCGAACTGGCACTAGCACTAGCTCTGAACTAGTACCCGGTTCGTGCTGGTGAAAAGGGGGTATGTGTGGCATCCCCTCTTCTTTTTATAATAGTTTGCAAACTTCTGGGGACTGAGGAGACAAGTTGCTCAAGTTTAGGAATAGGAATTTTGTCGCATTCTTGTCTAATACAGGCTTCTAGTTGCTCAACTGTCTTAGGTCTTCTTTGTCGCATCTTCCTCTTTATGATGCGCCAAATGTTTTCTATGGGTGAAAGATCTGGACTGCAGGCTGGCCATTTCAGTACCCGGATCCTTCTTCTACGCAGCCATGATGTTGTAATTGATGCAGTATGTGGTCTGGCATTGTCATGTTGGAAAATGCAAGGTCTTCCCTGAAAGAGACGACATCTGGATGGGAGCATATGTTGTTCTAGAACTTGGATATACCTTTCAGCATTGATGGTGCCTTTCCAGATGTGTAAGCTTCCCATGCCACACGCACTCATGCAACCCTGTACCATCAGAGATGCAGGCTTCTGAACTGAGCGCTGATAACAACTTGGGTTGTCCTTGTCCTCTTTAGTGACATGGCGTCCCAGTTTTCCAAAAAGAACTTCACATTTTGATTCGTCTGACCACAGAACAGTTTTCCACTTTGCCCCATCATGGGCATCCAGTATGGTTTTCCAGCCTTGTTTCATGTTGCCAATTGACCTAATAAGTTGCAAATTGGTCCTCCAGCTGTTCCTTATATGTACATTTAACTTTTCCGGCCTCTTATTGCTACCTGTCCAAACTTTTTTGGAATATGTCTCATGAAATCCAAAATGAGCCAATATTTGGCATGACATTTCAAAATGTCTCACTTTCAACATTTGATATGTTATATTTTATTCACAATAAAATATAGATAAGTTTATGAGATTTGTAAATTATTGCATTCCTTTTTTATTCACAATTTGTACAGTGTCCCAACTTTTTTGGAATCAGGTTTGTAGTATTAGTACATGATTATTCATGTACTCTTATTGTAAAGTGTTACTGTTTTTTCTTTAATCAGATGTCAATGTTTCAATGCAACTGTCTGCCCAAGAGACCACCAGCACAAGTGAGTAAAATATATTAAATGCACCCAGTACAACCTTTCATTAACAGTTTGCAAAAAAGAAATGAGTAAATAATGATTTTG